>JBBPKY010000955.1:0-11666 GCA_038089495.1 Xerocomellus dryophilus
ACGCTGAACCCACCGAGGTAGCTTCCGAGGCGAATCCAGATCCGTAAGTGTATATACCTTTTCGATGATATATGCGTGTTCAAGATTTTAGTGGCAATGATGCCAATCACGACTTGGTCTCGGAACCTGAACCTGAACATGTTCAGCCTGTCGCTTGTACCCCGTAAGTCCCATGTAGCACCTCTAGCTGATGCCGGCCGCCCCGTCTAATCGCTCCCTCTGTGCTTAGGGTGGCACCGAGATCTTTCAACCCCTATATGACACCCATATCAAATCCCCGACACGTAGACTATGCAGCAGCTACCCCCTCCTCACCGACTCCTGCGATTAATGGCCATAGCGAGATTGCTCCCAATGACGACAGCCCGACAGACGAGGGCGTAGGAGAGCTGTTGCAAGCTACAGCTACATCCCAGGGTAGATCAGAATACCACTATAATAAGTTCGTCGCCGCTTGTCAGAAGGCAAGTATCTCGCCCTTTGTGGGAGTCGCTTCTCATGTTGTACCTATTCAGATAACCTTCTTGGAGGGACAAAAGGAGGAGATTCAAAGAGAGTTCGATCTTACCAAGAGGAAGCTTGACGAAACTGAGCAACGCCTCCGAGAGGCCAACGCTGACAGAGGGAAATTGAAGAAATGGGGGGATACACTTGTTCGTCGAGTCGAGTCGATCTATAGGCAGCTCGGCCTGCTGCGCGTATGTAACCTCACTTCTCCCAATATAATGCTATGCTAACTTGTCCACAGGGAATGACGGATCCAGAAGCCACTGACAACCAAGAGTGGTCCGTACATAATCCAGAGTCACAGGGGAGCTTTAATCCAAACCCAATTTAACGGCCTGTATGTACATACTGAATCTTGATGGGTCTAAATCAATCGTTCCTCGTTCAATAAGTACAGTATTCTCATATCGCATAGCGCCAGGAGCAATAAGAGTACTGCACTATGAGATTTATGCATTATTATTAGAGTGCATTTTGAGAGCTGACCCGGTACAGCTTCCCAACGCTATGCATTACGATAAAGTCTACTACACTTGTTATTCGTAGTTCATGTCCACCGCGAAACAGTGTGAAATAGGAATCCGTGGGTATATAATTGGATTAACTTTACAACCAAGATAACTGCGTAATAGCGATACAAGAATTAGAGTGGTAATGCGTGACAGTAAAAAGGTCCAGAGGAAACAATTACAGCGTACAGTCTCCGCGGAGAAAAACTAGTGGGAGTGATTCGTAGGTCCATCATGATACGCGGATCACCATCGAGTAATAGTATGAGCGCGCGGCGCCCCCATCACCGAGGGAGGATTATGAACGATCAACGGAACATTACGCTGCGACGGCGAGACGTGACAAGGACAAAGTCCTTTGGAAGGAAGGACGCCCGTTGGGGCTTACGAGCCGCCCCCGTGACGCGCTTCCAAGCCAGGATGACCTGGCGTTCAATGAACTTTGTGCAAGAAGTGCGCGTCTTACGCCTATGAAAGATTCCAGTCAGCTTTATCACGCGCGCAGTCTCTGGATCGCCTACATGGGTTTCGTCTCCACGAACCAGGACTCGGGATGGTGTGAAGTGTGGAAGGCATTGTAGGGAGCAGCAACGGTCATGGATGGTGATGCCATTACGAGAGTGCGGGCCAGAAAGACGGGATGGCCAAGTAGTGTTGGAAACGTCAGAATCGTCTCAGACGAAGGAAAAGAGTGGATAGCCCGCGAAGCTCTCAGAGAACGTTGACTGGAGGGTAGTATACGTGCACGTTGGCAAACGGTGCAAGGAGAAGTGTTGCGCAGGCAAGAAGGTCTTATAGGGTACTCATGACAATAGTCCTGATATTAGTGCCACTTCGAAATGGCACCATAATAGCCGTAGCATGGGGATATTGTGCGCGCTCGGGAGCGGATGCAAATGAAACAATAGGTTGGTGTAGCGATCAAACATCGTTGTACAACACCTTCCAATTCAGGATCCAATCATTGTCTTATGTAATGCATTTCCGCGGCGCTCCACCTCGGACTCGTGCACACCTAAGTTCCTCGACACGAGAACGGGGAACAACGGTATGACGGATCGCCGTTAGTTGTTTCGTATCCTGGAAGTACCCGGTATGAAGACGAAGTGTAGGGCCTGGACTTGAAATGTGACACGTTAGGCCGTTTATTCTCGCCCTTGATCTGATCTCATGTGGCATGGATTACAAAGGGTTATAGTGATCCACCGATTCCAGGACCAGTATCTAATGGTAAAGCTATGAGTATGAAAGCTCCACTTATGCGGTCGAGTGAGACAGCACGGCTGCGCAAGGAATCATGAGAGTTTCGAAGATGCTAAACGACCAGGCAGCTCGGATTATCGGGCCGCTGATCACACGAGCTCAGGGGGAGGAAGCTGGCCACTCTTTTACAGCGTGGTCTAAACTGCGTTGATTCAATAACTGCGCGCTGGCGCGGACAGACACGGGGCGAGGGCATGAAAGACTGCGCACTGGAGCCGGCTTGTGATAGTCGTCTAAACAAAGATGCGCGGGTCTGTTGTGGAACACGCTGCGCTGCGGAGACTGGGCAGGACACTGCCATGGACGAAGAAAGTGGCCACGGTGACCAGTAAAATTGGACTCTTCACCAGCCGGTGAGTCAGAAAAGTCGGCAAGTGCACAGCCACCCAGGATGTCCACCGACCAGTGCCAACTTCGTCCGCCAAGTGGATCGTATGCCTGCAGAACGCCCGCTGCTAGTGCCTGTTCCACGCTCCCGCCCTACTGTACCGGGTGCTCCCTCCTGCTTCCGACTTGCAAAATTCCATGCCCAGAGTTGACACGCACCAAATGCATCAGCCATCACGGTCACCCCCGACGCACATCACCGATACCCCTGTGGACAACCCGCACAACCCCCTCACACACCCCGGTGTCGCGTCCACCGCGTCCCGCTTCTTTGTCTCCATGCGAAAGTCGCTCAGCCCGCCAACCTCTCCACGAAGAAAGAACACCGAGAACCCGGTCCGTCGCTCCACATGCCACCATCGTCATTTTGCACCTCTCACATCCCCCCCCGCCCAGCGCGCTGCCATGTATTCCACCCCTGAGGAGAGACACGCACACAGTATCTCACGTGCCGGTCGCTCACGTTATCTCGACTCTCGTCCCACCATAGAACAGATCGCAATGGGTCTCCATGTTTCACGCACGCCTCACCTCGGACCCGTCCCAAACCCTCTCCAGCGACATGCTATCCCCTCCCCTCCCACACGCCGCAGCCTGCCCGCAACCAACCAGCCTCCCTGTGCGTCGTCTGACAACCTCCACGATACCTCAACCTCTTCCTCCCAGTATCGCGCGCGCCACAGGCTCCCTCCCCCTCCGCCACGTTCCTCTATGAAAAAAACGAGTGCTTCAGTCTCTACCCTTACCCAATCGCACCCATTTTCATCTTCCCCCATTTCGCCCTCCACACCCATGGTGACCTCGGGCGGTCCTCTCGCCCAGGGGCCATCCCGTTCATTGTCATCCTTGCGGGTTCGGATGTCCAAATTTATTCCAGGCTACCGACCTCTTAGCTCACCGTCCTCGCTCGGTCGAGCGAGCTCCTTTACATCATCCGCTAGCGATAGCACGAGACCGACGACCCCGCGAAAGGCGGTCCGTTTTTCCACGAGTGTACTTGCAATAGACGACGAACACTTGTCCTAGCTTTTCTTTGATTCCACACACTATTTGGATCTTACAAAGATCTAAACTGTTTCACTACCTGCATTTTTTATTCGGATCCGCACAGGACACCATTCGTTGGCAGTCTCACACGTTATCCTATTTTTCGTTATATTATTGGATGTAGCACAGTCTTCCGTTTGAACCAGAGCCCGTAGTCGGCCGAGAATATGTCATTGACCTCTGTGGCTGTGAGTTGCGATATGGCCGTGTTTCCGATTTCGCGTTTTTGTTTCAGCACCAACTCTCCTTAGAATTTTACCTCAATATCCCTTACGACGATATCGCACTAGATTCTCTACAACGCCCGACGAACCAACACGCTGAGCTCTTGCGCGCCACACCATATCCATCGACACCATGGCGCCAGTAGAAACAGAATATTATGATTTGGTGTGTAGCCGAGTCCTCAACGAAGCCTCTTCCGCCGTTCTGATCATTCCGCTCTGTGATGCTCTTGTATCGCTCAAAACCGTAGCTGGGTGTCTCTGTAGAGGTAAACGATACAGATTTGAAGAAGGCCTATCGGAAGCAAGCTATGAAGGTGTGTTGTAGCGTCGACTTTGTTTGCTTTGACGCTCGGAGTCCTTCCCACTTTGCGTTGATCTTATGTATTCTCGTCTCACTTCTCATACCGTTAGTACCACCCGGATAAGAACCCCTCTCCCAATGCGGAGGAGAAGTTCAAAGAAATAAGGCAAGTTGACCACCAGATCAAATGAAGGTGGGGAATGGCTGGTAACGTGTGTGCCTCATGTCCGTAGCAAAGCTTATCAAGTTTTGTCCGATCCTGTAGGTGGTGGTTTGCTGTCTACTCTGGGACACAGGGAACTGATACCCCGCTGGTCAGAATCTCCGCGCTGTATACGACAAGAATGGAAAGTCGATGGTAAGTCGTATCTTGAAAGGAGATCCGCAATGGCGTCCTGAAGAGCACCCTGGGGCGCTGTGGGACAGGCTGACAAGGAAACCAACGAGATGGAAGACGCAGCCATGTTTTTTGCCAATGTCTTTGGTGGAGAACGATTTAAAGACTACGTGCGTTCTTCCATTCCTCCCGGGTTTGTTTTGCCGATTGTCTCGATAAATGCTAGATCGGGGAAATTTCCCTGATGAAAGAAATGACTTCTGTAGCACAAACAGTGGCGACCGACGAAGAGCGCGAAGAACTTGAGAAAGAAGGCATCATTCCACCCTCTACATCGACTCAGGAAAAGGTTTCAACACGACCCACGAGTCCTGCAGCGGAACCCCATGCGTCAGGTCACGCAGCCCAGCATCTCGATACATCCGCAGTCGCGCTCAAGGCCTCAGCTAGTAGTGAGGACACATCCAAACACACATTGTCACCCGATTCGCCTCCGATTAAGAATGGATCAAAGAGCGTTCCTGCATCGCCTTCGCAGGAGAAAGACAAGGACTTGCGCACGTCGTCCAAGAAACGCAGCAAGCTGACGCCGGAGCAGAAAAAGAAACTTCAAGAACTCGAAGAAGAGCGAAAGAAGGCTTTAGAGGAGCGCGTGAAAGTATTGACGACGAAGTTGGTCGAACGGCTCAGGCCATTTGTCGAAGCTAAACACCCCGGAGAAAAGGATGATCCAGAAACAAGAACGTTCGAGGATAAGATTAGACTGGAGGCCGAGGATTTGAAACTGGAAAGTTTTGGTGTTGAGGTGGGTCAATGCTTCCTTGCCAGGTGTTTCGTGTATTCAGTTCGCGAGCGCCGGCGTTTAGTTGCTGCACACCATTGGCACTGTCTATAGCATGAAAGCTACTTCGTTCTTGAAGTCGAAGAAATTCCTTGGACTGTGAGTCGTCGTGATGTTGGACTCCCTCGAAGCTTACAGCATTCTAGTGCAGGCTTTTGGTCACGGATGAAGGAAAAAGGATCGGTGGCAAAGGATGCATGGGGTGTGATTGGTAGCGCGTAAGCTTGTTTACGGGCAACCTCTCAGAGAAAAAGATGCTCACGGGACCCGATGCTGCTCGAAAATCAGACTTAGTGTCCAATCACTAATGCAGGAGATGGAAAAGTTACAAGCCAAAGGTGAGGTGACTGAAGAAGTCTTACATGCAATGGAAGAAGACATGACCGGGAAGGTACGTATTTCATGCCACGTGCTACTTTATGTGGAGTTCTATCACCTCGTATTACAGATCTTACTTGCTTCTTGGCGGGGAACTCGTTTCGAAGTCGTGCAAGTACTACGAGAGGTAAGTCATTTCTCCACTTGAAATATTGTTTCGTAGCTTGATGAACCTTCATCAGGTTGTGGATAATGTCCTCAACTTTAAAGACCGCGAGATTTCTGATCAAGTGCTCGTGAACCGGGCCAAGGTATGGTTGCAAGGAAACAGCGGTGGCGTGGCTTCTTACAGAGCAACTGAAGGGTCTGTTGATTATCGGCCACATCTTCAAAACCACAGCGCCGGATGGGTCTGACGAGGATCGTCGAGAACTTGAACGGTACGTATAATGACAGTTGCAGCTCTGGATTGGCCTGACTTTTATATTCCCACGATCAGTATGGTCGCTGAGGCCGCCGCTGGCAGGTCGAAACACGACCAACTGCGTGCCCAAGCAAGGGGACGGAGAGACTGCAAACATACACCACCCAAGGAACCTACGGACCAGAACGAAGAGGCAGAGGCTTCGGGGCCCTCGTGAAACGCGATACCGAATTTCTGTCTCATTTCACATCGGATATATTTCGGTCTCATTGACTTACACACCCTTATTCTAATCTACATGTGTCTTGGAATCATTGCCAATTGGGTAGAACCATACGGACCTCAGTTTTTTTGTAGGGTATTGAAAACTAGTGTTACAGCAAGATCAGAAGATACGCCAGCACTGAACGCACGGGTCATCGTGCATTGGGTGCACCCAGAGCTCGTTGATATTCGTCTCTCACCTGTCCAGCAATGCACCATTGGTATCTTGCGAGGCTCGTATCAAACGGCTTACCTCGGCGTAGAATTTGTCATTAGCGAGAACAAGAAAGCCTGTCCACGCCAGACCCTTGGTGACTGTCATGCAGATTTGATGAGCCTCAATGCTTCGCGCAGAGGTTGCGAATGCTGGTGTATGATTCCCTCCCTGTGGTTGTGTAGGGATTGCTATGTCACGTGGGAAGGGATTAGCTGCGCGCTCGTACATAGTCGGCACTCTATTTCTCACCGAAAGAGGGATGTAGCGACGGCATCTCTAAAATATACCATGAGGATACTTCTGCGGTGCCTGCAGGTGATGTACTTGCCGTAAGAGACATTACCCTAAAGGGGAAATCGTAGTTGGCCAGTACCTCAGGCTCAGTATCCACCTCCGGGGGGACCGGTAGAAAACGTACAAAGTCTGTGGAAGCCCCAAATGGGACTTGCCGAGCATCCATTCCAAAATCGCTACTCATTGTTTGCGAGAAATGCCTGCCTGAGGGGAACGTTGAGGCAGTATCAGGCTCGTGGGTTCGACCAACGTACCCAAGGCTGCGTTTTGTCGCAGATCGTGGTAGGGTCTGCCTTGGGTGATCTTGAGACGACAACCGGTGGCGATAACAGCCCCCCTGCATTCGGTCAAAACGTATTTGACAGGACGGGTCGCAGGCCTCACCTAAAACACGCCTCTACTCTTTCCCTCAGGTGTTGTAACTGATCGCGGTCAGGAGCACGGAGGAGCCAATGCATCTGAGCGTAATCGGGTATCACTAATGAAATCAAAGTATGTCCTTCACGTCCATCACTCGAACTTGTGGCAACTCACCGTTTGTGGCGCCTTTACAACCTTGGATGACCCCAGAGATTCTGTGGTCGGGTTTGATTTGCTGACGGAGTACAGAAACGTTCGAGTACGCAAGGAATGCGGCGTCGAGGGCATTCGCGCCTTCCCACGGGGCGTTTCCGGCGTGAGCACTAATTTCCGTCCGTGAATCGATAACAAGAACCTGCATGTTCAACTCACGAGTGACCAAAAAACTCAACGTCGATCGGTTGCATGGCTAGACACGATCCTGTAGACAAGGAATTGGGAGATCCCGCAGAAGGGTGACACCTACACAACACAGTCAGTGACTTTCTCGTCGCATAAGCTGCCACAGACATGAGGCATGCGTGCATCCCATCATAACCACCGCGTTCAAGCAGTGTGATCTTTCCACCTCCACCTTCTTCTCCTGAACATACTTTGCGTTTAGGTTATGTTCTGTGCCTTCATCACTTTAAACTTACCAGGCGTTCCAAGCAGAACGACCTTCCCAGTAACGTTGTGAGCCAACAGAGCGGATTTTATTGCGATGGCTACCCCCACGCCGCTCATAGCGATCAGATTATGGCCACACGCATGCCCGATCAAGGGCAATGCGTCCATCTCGGCGTTTATGCCAATGGTCCTTCCACCCTTACCGTGGGTGAACTCAGCCCTCCATGCAGTCTGGAGGCCTAGGTAGTGCCGAGTCACGACAAAACCGTGACTTTCCATAAAGTCTGTTAGCGTATCATGGGCGTGACTGAGTAGAAGGGTTATGTCCAACGCAACAATATTGTGACAGGGACATACTGTTCCTCGAACATAAGTTCAGGGTGATCTGCGATAAAACGTCGACAAAGTTTTCCTTTCTCATGTCGGAGTCTACCCACCGTGGATGCTGAGACTCAATGATCTCAGGGCAGAGTCAATGGTATCGACTGTCGTAACGATGGTTGTCATGAAATCATACTTTGCGTCGAATTGAGACAGGGTTCCAGAATAGGTGGGAGGGGGATCGAGGCTCTGCCTAGTTGCACTCGAGTGGAAGTCGCAACAGGATTCAAAAGATATAGGAATATCACCGTAGCCCGCCTGTGGTCGTGGAAGGAGGATTGTTAGCGAACGCTGCAGTTCAAAAATGACTGGACAGACAATAATATCGTTGACGTTGGTGTCCGCTCGTTTGATAGGTCGATCAACTAGGTCGCTAGTTGAATATGTTTGGTTCGTCGTGCGTGACAGAGGGGGAGAGTTCGATGTAAGGAAACGCTTCAAGGAAAAGCAACAGTTGTGCCCGTGGTCATCTAGCGGTGGGACATGCATGACGGTAATGGTGGTGTGATGGGGGGAAGTGATGACAGGGTCCGTTCCATGGAAAAATAGCGTTTATCAGCATTCCGGGCGTCTACGCCAATAAACGCACCCGCTAATTCGCGGAACGCAATAGCAGATGCGTGATCCGGGTCCGCAATAATCGGGATTATATAAGCACGCCCCACTGGTAAATTTCATCCGTATGAAACGCTTCTTGCCGAGGCGAGACTGACTTACCCTGGCGTGGAAATCCCGGTCAAGACGTGCGGTGATCCACCGACTCCAGAAATATTGACCAGGAGGGTTCTCCCTTAGTATCAGGCCTCGTGCCCGCTCTGCTACCCCGTGTCATGAGAAAGATAAGTACCACACACGCTGTACACCTGATTTGGAGCAGGTTGTCAGGCGGTGTTTCAGCAAAGAAAAAGGTACGGAGACTCGCGCGACGCGATCTCAAGTGCTCTTGAAGTCAGGGATCGGGGTACTTCATTAAGGGACACGTACTTGGATAGAAACTTTGGTCAGGGCAATGTGACCTTGATGGCTGGGGATTGACCTATGTGTGACTGTGGTAGCCCGAGGAGCTGATGTGGTCTTTTGATGAGTCGCCGTGACGTGAAAAAAGATGCGTGCGTGCCAGCAAACGGGCAAATCAATCGACCTGCATTAACGTTCTTCGCAATTGATTTGGTTCTGGCGGTCTTTGGATGCATTGCGCTGCTACTTCATTTCCTGCGGTGTCGGCGTTTTTTTTTAAATCATAAAGGGTCCGGAAACACAAGCAAAGCCACCCCCCGGCCCTCATGATATGATAGCAGACAAGAAGCGGGAAAAAAGCACCCTCACTTAGCAAAACAACACGTGTGGGCCTGGCCGGGAATTGAACCCGGGACCTCCTCGATATCCGCAACCCTAACAAGGAATCATACTACTAGACCACCAGGCCGATATCGGCGAGTTGGCACCGGTCCGCTGTTTCGGATCCGCGCATCTCCGTTGGTGGCGCCACTTTGTATGATCAAAACAACTATCCTCTGATCTCGAAGTATTAGGTCTGGCTTCGGGTGAGTCGAGTCGAATCGAAGTAGAACGAACTGAAGTTGTTCGAAGACGGTCAGTAGATCAATGCGGTCAAACCCTCCAGCTAAAAATGGCCCGGGGGTGGTATACATAAGTATGAGAGTATGAAGACCATGAATTCAAACCATTAAGACAGCAGAAAATTGGAACTAGATTGTGTTGACACCTCACTTATCGGTTCCAGACTTCCGTAGACCGGGTAATGACGGTAGTACTCCTGGTCGTCCTGGCCATCGGCTACAAGCTAACTGTAGCTAACCTTCCCACTGATTCGGAACCTCGAGGCTCAGGACACATGTATGCATGTTAATACTCCCATAAACGGGGGGGCTTCTAATAGTGTATAGCTTTTCTGGACGCGTCCTATAAGATTCTAGGGTTGGCCGCTTGGATCACCGATATGCGGATTTGCAAGGGGCAACTAAATAAAGAGTTCTTGACACGAACCAGGTAGTAGGACCCCGGAATCAAGTTGAATACTATAGGACAGTAGGATATACTCGAGTGGCCAATGGGTAGAATTTTGGCGTTGTGTTACCAGAAATGGGATGGAACTTTAGAATTCAACTAGTACAAACAACCGAAAGGGATCTTTCGGCGCGGTCGCAACAGCATTCGTAAGCTTCAAGGCAGCAGCCTGGCAAGCATCTGCGCCGGCGACAAGCATGGCGTCGACTATCACTTCTATCCATACAGACAACCTTGGTCAGATCTTCCAAGGACTCCGGAATCCTGGTCATGAAGCTCGGCTTCAAGCCGCAGTTGACTTGCGTCGCTACGTGTGTCTCTGACGTTGCGCGATCTGGCTATGGTGTTGAATTTCTTGTAGGTTGCCACGACAGTAGTTGAAATGCCGAATGACGCCGCAGTGAAGCTGTGGGACGATGACATTAACAAACGAATATTCGACCTCATGCACAGTCAGACTAACGTGGAGAGGCTAGGGGGATTGTTAGCAATTGGTGCGCTTCTGTGTTCCGTTCGTCAGTCGTGGACTGTATTGAATATTGGACATAGATCATCTCTTGGAGAACGATGGGGAAGACATCGTTGGATCAAAGCGATACCTCTACAGGTTCTACAATTATGTGAAACAACTCCTTCCAAACCACGATGTCAACATCATGTTGGCGGCTTCCAAGACTTTGGGGCAGATAGCTGCCATCGGTGGCGCTGACTTTGGAGAAGGCTTCATGGATCTTGAAGTGCCAGCAGCTGTAGAGCTCCTGCAGGGCCCTGAACCACCACGTTATGCCGGCGTCCTCATCTTGAAGGAATTGGCTCGCAATAGCGCGAATTACTTCCATTCCCACATTAGCCTTGTTTTCGACAAGATTCTCATTCCGCTGCGTGACTCTCGTGTCATGGTTCGGGAGGGCGCCGCTGAGCTATTGGCGGCATGTCTGGAGATTGTTACAAATAGAGAACGGCAGACGCGGACGGCATACCTCATGAAGATTCTTCAGGATGCTCAGCTTGGGCTGAAGATGGCGCAGCCGGAAGTGATACACGGGTCACTGCTCATGTATCGGGAGTTGCTACTCCATGGGGACTCGGTGAGTGGTGACAGCATCCTTCTTGATCGAGGGCGGACGTGTGATCATTGGTTTATAGTTTATGCGGGAGTCATTCCTAGACACAGCAGAGCAGATTCTCCGTTTCAAGTCACACAGAGACAGTCTGGTGCGAAAAATGGTTATCACACTCATACCGACTCTTGCAGCATACGACACCCACTCGTTCTCTGAGCATTACCTGCACAAGTCGATGAGTCATCTACTTACACAGCTCGAGAAACCCAACGAGCGGTCTTTTGGTGC
>JBBPKY010000956.1:0-11649 GCA_038089495.1 Xerocomellus dryophilus
ATAATCCTATTGTCGCGGAATCGGTCTTTGATGTTGTACTGGAGATATCGGAAGAATGGGACTCCATGACTGAAAAAATAACGGCGCTCCTAGAAGGTACAAGGATCGAGGTAGAGATCACCTAGAAAGTGTCAAGATCGAGTATCGTGACGGAAACATGATAATGAGAGAGCGGGCACGAACCGGTGGGGTAAGTACTGTGTCCAATGCCCATAGTAATAGTCACTCCAGTAGGGGTATAGGTGGCTGAGAATCACCTGGGAATTCTATCGTGATGGGCTTGGAAAGATGGCATATCTGCTCCTCAACCCATAGGTAACATGCAAGGGAATCATAGCATTTGCGTGGTCGTGAGACAGTACGTAGGAAGAAGGCATTGTAAAGACTGAAAAATATTTCAAGATATAAGATTAACGAGCGTGAGAGTTGTAGTACCCCTCCCAGAGCCTGTCCCAGCGAGACCCATCCCATGCCTCGAAACCGGGCAGGTCGTCTCCACCAAAGTACATCCCGAAGTTGCCTATAGCCGGGGTTTTCATCCCGAGGTCCGGTGAGGGATTGTATGGCGCGCGATAGTACGGCATGGTACGGTACGGCGATGGATTATACGCCGCGGGGTTGTACGTTCTACTCGCGTGCGGCGAAGTTGACTGTTCCATGTAGGAAAACCTCGACCGATCGAAATTTGGGGCAAGGAGATCGTATCCTTGGTTAGGAGCGACCGGCGTGGTGCTAGTGCTGCCAGCCCGAGTGCTATAGGCAGTCGCGTACGATGGTCCCACATAGGCCGACTGCCCATGTGTGGCCGAGGAATTGGAAGCGGCGAATGTGTTGTTGTTCGGGCTAGTCCTGTCCAGCAGGCCTGCACGGACCTGCCATGCATGTGCGTCCGATACCATATCCCCGTTGGGCCTGACAGACGCAGTGTTTGTGAAACCGACAGGATTGGGGACAATCGTGTCAGATAACTCCACATTGGCCCGTTCATATTCTTCGGCACCCTGCTGCGACGTAGAAGGCGAGGAGTAGTCCGGCACCGTGTCCTCGGCATGGCTGGGATCCTTGACCTCATCGGCTGCACGGGTCCGAGTCGATTTTGCACGCTGCACAGCAGCTTTTGGTTCCCGAGCCCGCTTTTGGTTACTGGCATGGGGAGGAGTGCTGCTAGTGGAAGTGTGAGATGACGGGATGTTTTCGAAGACAAATTCGATAGTGCCAGTACTCTTGGAAGGCGCGCGCGGATGCGGTTTATACCCGTGTTTTTTGTGCCGGTGCTTCGTCAGGAGCGAACGATCGTTCGTACTGTAATTGCACCGGTTTGGCGACCCGGAAGGACCAAGTACTTCGGATGTATGAGGACAGTGGTGAATCTTCTTGCCGGTGCTGGATGGGAGGGAAGTGAGCACCTTGCTGTTGGGTGAAAGTGTTGTAAAAGGTAGACTTACTGTATTGCAGCGTGGACATCGAGATTCCTTGCATTCAAAGTGTAGAAGTCACACTCCGTCCACTTGCAGTAGAATAACCTATCGATAGTCGTTAGGTTCGACGTGGTCATCTCACCAGAAATACCCGTACTTGTCTGGGTCTTCGTGCGTGACCTTGTGCTTCCTTAGCTCGTAATCTCGCGAGAAGACCTTGTCGCAGCCTTCCACGGCGCAGGAGTAAGTCTGGAACGAGTGGATCGAATCCATGTCGGATGAGACGAATGGATAACGTACCTTGCCCATTATCTATGTATGATCGTTGTGTGAAGAAAAGATATCAATAATGTACATGAGAATGGCCGATTCTCAGGGGGGGGTGTAGATATCACCCGGCCCGAGGGGATTTTATACGCATAATCTGTGGACATGTTACCTTCAAGTTCGGTCGTCTCTGCCGAGCTCGAAAGGGTATGCGGGTAAACCATCACTGTGGACGTTCATCTCGGAGCACGTACAAAGGAGTCGGTTGTTTGCGTGTGGTGGCAGAGCGAAATCTTTGTGAAATGTGAAATGC
The DNA here is from genome assembly GCA_038089495.1 of Xerocomellus dryophilus. Lineage (NCBI taxonomy): Eukaryota > Fungi > Basidiomycota > Agaricomycetes > Boletales > Boletaceae > Xerocomellus > Xerocomellus dryophilus. Next base: position 1,999 of record JBBPKY010000956.1, read on the forward strand.
ACAATGGATGTGATTTTCGAAAGGAGGAGCGCACACACATCCATTCGGGGTTGGAACGTGGCTCGGGGAGACAGGGTCCACATCCAAACTACCGACAAAGCTCGGGGACCTGGTAGAACACCACCGATAGACCTCTCGTGTCTCTTCCAGATTCGCTTGCAGATTATCATATCGAACACTCGACCGCAGCATAGCTAGGGGTGAATCGCTCGCGCGGGCGAAGACAATGATGGCGACCGGAATGTGTTTCTGTGGAACCTACCCATTGAGTTCTGCAATCACTACAGGGTGTTGAAATGACGAATTGACCACAAAGAAATCTTTTCAAGGAGTCGCGTACTTGCCAATGCAAAGGATCTTTGTAGCTTTCCCTCCACTGTCACGGACTCTGGATGGACGCGTGCACGCCGATAGCACGTCCAGGTGCGAGTATAAACACAGACCAGAGAATCATTTCCGCCGTCATGTACTATTCGACATTCTCTCGCGTACTACGTGTTGCCTCAGGAAGTCTGCAAAGTATGAAAACAGCGGCGGGCACGGACTCAACCTGAACATGAGATTGCTTCCAATTATGGAGATAGTGTATTGGCCTTATCAGATACCTGGTAAGGTATCAGCGAGTTGCCGATATCGAATAGATAACTTGGCTTGCCTTCAGTGAGCGTTGATTGTCCACAAACGGGTTTGCTTGGTAAATGTATCGCCCTGAGTGAGAGAACCGCTTTGATCCAGTTACATTACTGGCATGAGTTCTTCATAGGACGAGGCTCGTAACGGTCCACCGGTTGAACTCGTCCGAGTCGAACGACAGAAACCAATTTGTCTTGACGATGCGTGATTGGCAGGAAAATCTCGGCACCGCCACATTGGCAACTTCTGTATTTCCACCCTTTCACTCGAAGCGAGGCCCGGTAACTTGAAGATCTTTAAACAAATTGCCAAAGCGTACATGAGTTGTCGTCGTCGCCGCAGCATCGCCCGAATGAACAGACCTCGTGTGTGCCTTTTTTTTAACATTCACATATTGTCCACTGTCATAAATCCCCAAAGTGAATGTCCATCCCGTATCTTGCGTGATGCGATGGCCAGTGTGATGGGACTTCTGCTTTGTGCGTTCGGAGAGCAAGACAATGACGCAAAGTTCCGAGCACGCCCCCGTTCACAGGGTTCAATCCCGATCAGTGCACGAAATATGTTTCTCCCAACTTTCGTCACATCTCTAAACCCTCTGGTCATTCTCCCAGAACACCCGATGTCCCTCCTTACTTACACAGCCATCCAAAAACACGTCATGGGACAAGTGCATTCTTCCTTTACCCCACCGGAGCACAGACCGATCAATTCATCCTGGACCTTCTCAAACTGCACTTCCGTCTCTAACAAACAGTATGGACTAAAGAAGCTCATAGTTGAACATGCGGATCGCTCACAAGTACGTCGGGGCATTATCCGTGGCATGACGAGAGTCGAACTTAACAACGTTGATAGTCTATTGTACTCGGAATGTAACTTCTCCGCCCTACACTCCAAGAATCTGTTAATTCACAGAAACGTGCCCTGCCCTCGCCTGAGTGATTGGCAGATCGGCGTAGCGAGACCTAGTAACCCTCTAGGTAAGTCTACCATAATATTTCCGCTGTGGGTCTACAAATTTGCCTTCCAACCATAGTTATGGCATGGGGCGGTTTGCCCGTCCTGATACGTTCAATGTCGGGTGGTTGCTTGCCGCCCCCCGTCTACGAATACGTTGCGAATACAGATTTAACGACGATTCCGCGCGCCTTAAACAGCGCAAAAATATCACGGCCATGTACCGGGCTCCAAACGTTCACGGAAATGTTCACGTACTCCTTCCGGGGCGGATCGCGAAGCAAGGGTGTCGCGCTTCGGTTTCTCCCCCGTTACTCCCAAAAGAACTACTTCGAACAAAGATAAGGCATTTTACTCCGCGCGTGCATATACATCCGTTACCCCCCACCTTTACCTGTGGTACAGCACTCCGACAACAAGCATCGTTCCGCACCCGACACCTGCCATACGCTCGTCACGGTATCGCATCAAGACTCGTTCTACGTTCCGACCAATACAAAGACCTGAGGCAGAGTCGACCGATTTGAATTCAGTACACCGTCAAGTACTACCACACCGATTTGGTAGATTCATACGCTTCGTTTCAACACTCACCCTTGGAACTGCCCTTAGACAACAGGCTTTCTTCCCACCCCGACATCCTTCACGGCGAGGCATCGGACGCATTCACCTTTGCACAGGAACCGATCAATGCAAGCCCATCAGTCGCTCTGCAGAATAATGACGCCGATCGCGGTGTGACTCTCCTGGCACCATCCTCCCTTGCTGTCCCACCCGCATACTCAGAAACGCGCGTCGACGACTACAGTGCATCCGGCAGCCTCTCAGACCGGATTCACGAAGACGACATCTTCCGGGGGTGTCTTTACGCTGATATAATGATCAACGCGGACGTCGAGGGATAGGACCGGTCTGTCTTGGACGCGCACCAGGAATACTACGCCACTTCAAGTTTTCCGCCTGACCGGGTCAACACGCATGGCGTTTGTCTCGCTGAATCGTTCATCCCCCCCCCGTGGATTCGTTTCCTTTCATGCATGCTACCCTGCGTGTTTCATCTTTTCATGCGTCTCGTTGCATTTCACTTCTCTGTATCCGTAGGTACTTTAGAAGGTAGGTCACTGTAGTTTTAGTGCGCTAGTAGTGTCTTCATTGCAATCAGAAACCCTTTCGCGCAAAGCAGGTTCTTCGTTTCCAACCTCCTCCTTCGCGCGCGATGTGACTAACAGCTTGAACACCCTTCTCCCACTGGCAGCACATCTATAAGAAATCGCCCACTCCGGGCCATACTAACACTTTACCTCGGGATTCTCGTGGACCGCGGTGCCACTAGACGGTCCAATCCTTCGGGCACCACGGTTGGACATTCAGAATAGGGTGGTTGAAACCGAACACAGCAGCATGAACGTCCGCATGGGAGTCAACGTTACCAGCGTGGCACATTTGTTTGCAATAAATAAGATACAGAACGAGGGTGGGTGGTTAACTAGCGATACAATGGAGATGCATGACGACAATATTATGTGACAAAACGAGCGGGAGTAGCATCATCGAGCGAGCAGGTCCGTGATTAGCGCAAATATAAATGCAAGGAATCAAAAGAAGGGCAGAAAAAGGTCCATGCATAACGACCAGGTCAAGCATCGATCGTATAGTACTCCTGGTGAGTTTCTAACACAGACTGGTCCCAGCCCTCGATCCCAGCTTCGACCATCCACTCGGGGCACAGACACCCCTGCCGGCCTGCCTGCCCGTCGAGACAGGCCTGATCTGAAGAAGGGACTTCAGAGAGAGGTTCCGGTTGAGTCCTCATTCCAGTCATGTCAAACGTGCTGTATCCCATCTCGAATTTTGCCATCCATTGAGAACGCAACGAAGGGTCGAAAAGGGTGTCCAATCCCATTTCGTCGTCGGAACCGACCAAAGTGGGATCGTAACCGAAATCTTCATAGCAATCTACATCCATCGCGTCGCCATCCACGCCTTCCAGAGGAAGGGCATTGGCAAGGGTGGATGTATAAGCAGGACCATTTCTGGGATTCTGGGCCTTGCGGGGAACACGAGGCGGTTTGCGACGTGACGCTGGGGCAGGGCGCTGAGAAGGCCGGCGGCGTCGAGTGACTTTCTCGTCCTTCTTTTGCCGAGTCTTGCGAGGAGCGGCAGGAGCACCCCTTGGCCGACTGCGGTTGGGTGGCGGTATGTACCCGTGCAGTTTCTTACGGTGCTTCGACAGGGCCGCAGGGTCGTTCGTTCTGTAATCGCAATGGTGTTCGCGGGCACCAAAGGTGATCGTATCAGGACACTCGTGAACCTTCTCGCCGGTGCTGCAAGGGGACAAAGTTAACATCCCAGTGTTGGGTGAAAATGCTAGAATTACTGGATTGCAAAATGGATCCCAAGGTTCTTCTTTTGAAGAGTGATAAAGTCACATTCCGGGCAATGGAATACGCTGTCGATAACCGTCAAGTTCGACGGCGGTAGTGTCACCGGGATGTCCGCACGTACCTGTCTGGGTTTTCGTGAGTGGCCTTGTGCTTTTTCAGCTCATAAGCCCTCGAAAAGGCCTTGTCACAGTTGGAAAATGTGCAGGAGTAAGTCTGGAACGAATCGATCAGTTCCAATTCTGGTGAGGGGGACGGAAAACGTACCTCGCCCATGGTTTATAGATTGATCTTGTCGTACGAGAAATGGAACAGAGGTATATGTAGGAGGGTATCAAGTATGTCTAGGAGAATGACCGGATTCTCGCAGAAAGAACACGTTTGAGTGAAGAGACCGCCCCAACCTGGCGTGTTTATATGCCTCTCGTGTCCCCGATTGTTGGATACTGTGGACATCTTTGGCTTTCCGCGTCATTGTCCAGCCCGACAGGAGTCGTCAAAGCGGAGGGCACATACTTTGCGGAGTTGGCATAAACGTTCCAAGCGTCACAAAAGACATTGCTGTGCCGGGCCTTCCTTTTCGCACGTGGACAAAGCAAGCATCGCGGGTGTGGTGTTCCTGGCAGCAGCGTATTCGGCGGGTTAGAGCATCGGTGCACTGTACTAAGTGCTATCACAAGATACGTCGGAACCAACCGCTCGCTGGCGGGCGTCATTCCCACGGTGCAGGACTACCATCCCTGCGTCAACGTGTAGTAGCTGTTCCAAGATGCACCCTCAAACGACGCCATAGTTCAAAGCTTCAAGGCTCGAGGTCTTGATCACCCTTCTCTCTCAGAACCAAACTCCGCACACCATCTCAAAATCGCAGACTTTCATCTCGATTACATCTTCGTCTGCTAATTCCAGCTCGACATTCAAGGTCTCGTGAAGCCGTCATGCGGATTGCACGGCCAGCAAATCACAGCACTCCCCACATCGCCACCCTCGCTTTAGCCCTCCTCGACGCGCTCGTCCACTCATATAGATACCCGCTACATCTCTAAATCGCTACCAAGGAGCTTGTCCGCCGATTCCCAGCTGGCCCTGTGATGCCACGAAAGTTGGATCTCATCCATGGTTAGAGGGGAACCTGCGAATGCGTTCTCCGGCAAGTTGTAACGAGAACGTCTTACGGGCAAGGCGGTAGCACAAGGCAAGGGATCGATGATCGCGACCCAAATGCAGGATTTGATGTCGCCTCCGCGAACGGCTGTCACAGGCCAGTCCCTCTTGTGGAGCTCTCCGAAAGTTCCCTTCGACAAGACAAGGTCACTCGGACGATTGGATCTCGTGGCGCTCTCTATCACACACGACTTCCCCCATCGAGTATTCGGGACTTGATACAAGCGCGAGGAGAAGTAAAGGATAGCATGTTTGATAGCAGTTACACACAGCGAGGACGGGCAACGCAAAGCGAGAGAGCGAACGAGGATATACTACAACTAGGCACCGAGATGGATATAAAGAATCTGTTGATCGGGTGGTATATTCCGAACAGATTTACGGGTATGACCAGAGTCGTCCACCATATGTGTATAAAACGTCGAAGCGATCTTGGTCGTCGCGCCATCATCCACCGCCCACATCGTCCCAATCACAGAACGGAACCCAGCAAACTGCATCGCCGACGCGAGATGGATCACCTCGTCCGGACTTTTTGCATCTCCGACAGTCGTATGGCACGCAGAGAGATACACACATTCGAGGTTCTTCAAATCGCACGCGATGATGCGTTGGATTGTAAAGTGCCCGTCGTGAAGAGCGAACGCGGACTCGAATGGCTGCTTCCGATCTGGGAGACCATGGCACGCAATGTGGACCCATTCGTTCTTGCCAAGCTCTTCAACGACCCTAGAAATACAGGATGCCTCTCCATCTATGCGCGCGAATGTGGCGAGGTCGTCGACACGCTGACCAATGTTATCCAGTTCCGCGCCGACGGAAACGAGTTCGCTCTCCCCAGTAGCATCGGCTTGACCGATGGCAAGGGGACGTTTTTGTTCAGTTGCAGCATTCGATGGATCGTGCCGTCTGGCACGAATGAGGGCGGTCAGGGTTGGGGGTGTAGGATGAGATGTAGAGATGAGGGAGATTCTGCTGGCCCTTCCTATGCGGACCGGCAGCGTGCAAGGGTAGGACAGAGAACTCGGCAGTGGGGCACCACCAGATTCGCGATTAAGATGGGAGGGCCGTCTGGAGGCAATCGACAATAGACGAAACGATCTGATCCCAAAGTTTGCGTAAGAAGAACGCGAGCTCTCTCGTCACGTCGTCCCACTCGGCGCGCATCGTCAAGGTATGAAGCTCCGTTGACAGCTCTCGAACATCTTCCTGTGTGATCTGCAAGGGGATATGAACCGGACCGCGATCGAGAAAGACGATGAGAGCGTCACAGCTATATTCGCTCGCATTGACGATGGCGTGTGAATCTTGTTGTCTCTGCCATGACTTGAAAAAGTGGGCAACGTGCCATCAGTTCAAGGCGGGATCGTTGAGAGGACACGAACGTAATAACATGGTCCACACATTGATGACGACGCGTCCTTTTGCATCACCAGAATATATTCGCTCGCTGTCTGACGAGACAAAGACAGTCAAGACGGGCTGCTGATGAATGCGGAAAACATGTACTGGTGGTGGTGGTGGTGTTGCGGCCGTCAGAGCTGACCAGCCGTCAGTCTACCGACCGACGAGACGGAACTGGTTGCCATCCCGCCGAAGGGAGAGCTCTGATTGGCTGGGAAAAACTCTGAACTAACCTAAAACCGGATTTCTGCGTTTCACGCTTGCTGATGGCTTATCGAGCCGCAGCAGGCTACAGCCTCATGAATACCACCGGGTTGTTCCCAACCACTCCTGTAGTGTTCTCCGATGCTGCGAGCGGCTCTTCTCAGTCTGGTTGCACCCGTTCTCGTCCCCGCGCTCGCTGCCCAGGTGCCATTGGACTTCGCAGACTGGCATCAGCAGGATGGGCGCCACCGTCTGGACAAGGATTGGAGCCTAGATACATTTCCGAACCCTGATGCTACCGACAATCTCGTGTTCGAGACAGTGAACTCGCTCCTTCAGCACTGGCCCAACACGCGCATGAGAAATGGTAAGCAATCCGTGCGTCCGTCTGGCCTTTGCTCGAACACACGTTCTCGTCCAGGCCATAATATCGTACCGGGAAAGATTCCGACCGGAACACTCCTCTACCATGGGTCGATGAGCAATAACTTACCACCGGGTCCAGAATGGGTTGCTACAGATCCTGAACACTCGTATCTCTTCTGCCGGGATAGACCTGGTAATTTCCGGCAAGGGTGCTGGCATCTGACGCTCGTAGCCGCTCGACCACTCAAAATCATATATTTTGACGGCAGCAGTGCTGCGAAGCTTCCGTACGGCTCAATGGATACACAAGACCTTATCGCATGGGGTGGAACAGGCCGTCGTAGCGACGAAAGGCAGCGCATTCAAGACCTTTGTGAGTGGGGAAAAGACTTTGGTGTGGATGGCTTTGTGAGGTAAGTTTTCAAGTTGTCCGATATCTTCCTGCGTTGAACACATTGCAGGATGGAAATGGATTTGTGAGCCATCATTTTGCCCGTGGATTGGCTCTCCTTATATGACTTTAGTGAGGCCATGCTTTGTGACTTTACATCTGGCGTTAGCGTGGTTTCTTTTGCGAATCTAGTAGGTCGAGGGGGTGGTCGACCGACCTCGCGTGAGTCCTTTCCACCGCATCCCTTACTTGAGAAACACTGATCTGCCTTCGGACAGCGGGCTTCCACTCGTTTGAAGCCATGAATGCCGGTTCTTGGCACAATCATTTCCCTGGCGAGACCCGCGTCCAGTTGGATCTAGCTGGATTGGTTTCCCTCTACGATACCCAACTCGCCCCTTCATTGGTTGACATTCGAGCCGGTCAGGAAAGGTGGGACCATCGCGTGCAAAATATATCCAGCGAAGATTCATCGGCGGTAAAGTCAAGACTAGAGACAATTTTGATGAGACCAGAGGGTCTGTCGAGCGGAATAGACTGGAGAACACTCGTCCAGGTCATCGTTGACCGATACGCCGGACGGCTCGAACTGATACGCTATCTCCTGAACTCGTCGGTAACAGACCCGGACGAAATCCTTGATCTCGCCAGCAAGGCTCAAACTCAGCTTAGAATCGTGTTGACACCTTACCTCCTTTTCTCAGCCACACCAACCGACCGATCAGACAAGGATGAGCTGAACTGGACAATTCCCATATACAAGCTCTGTGCAACGACACACACGTATTCCATGGAGTCCGAGTTAGGCTCCATGACGAGTTCAGAGAAATTGGTTCTTCAGGCTGTACGAGGGACCACCCGAGAGATTTGCCGCGTGGTGACGAGGATGTGGGCTGCTGGCGTCTATGCTGGCATCGACCCGATGTTAAACACGCAGCAATCCCCCGACATTGCCGAGGTAGCTCACGTTTGGAAGAATTGGGCAGCGGACCTGGACCGCCTAATGGCATGGCTCGACTGGAACGTGTGGATCAAGTGCAATCCTGGCTGTGGTCCAGAGGTGCGTCTGCCTCGCGGTCACTGCGGATTTCTTATACCATGATTCATGAATGGTCTGCAGGAGATGTGTTACTTGCCTACATGGCCTATCGGTTTCCCTCGAAAGGATCGGCCCTTTCCCCCGCCACACCCCGATGGGCCACATCCGGGGGGACCGACTGGTTTAGACTTCCGGACCATGATCATGGAAAGTCTTGCCGAGGAGATGTGGGATATCATCAAGCCTGAATCAGACGAGTGGATCCGGCCGCAGCCCAAGTGTGTCAGACGGATTGATCCCTACGACTGATGGTTTGTTTGGAGAGGCGCCGTGCAAAGTGACGCTCGCGGACACTTGCGTTCATGATACCTAGAATTGATGTACATGCCAGCTTATTTGTCACCTTTGATCTGCTTAAGGCGCTGCGGGTATTATTATACTTCGGGTTTGACCTGTTTTTATTTCTTTCCGTGGCCATTTAGTAGGGTGGAATGTTGATGGCCAACTTCTCTCTGCTCCTGCTAACAGACTCTCTGAATCTCTCGGACTATTTGATCGTAGCAGCACGCTCGTTCTGAGCACCCGTCTGCACAGTGGCGTGTTCAAAGATTCTAGGTCTTGCTCAGCATGTCAGTGTGATCGCTTCAACGACACCCTTCTGATGCCAACGAGACTATTCGAACGCAGGAGCGCAAACGCTCGTGTTTGCGACGAACACCGCCTACGTGAATCAGGCTGTCAACTGGTAGGCGCTGACGACGATTATCCTGTGCACGGCCAGCCCACTCGCCAACTTACGTCGTATGATAAGGCTGTGGTGTGTGCGTGTACTAGAACTTAGTTAGTCCGAGTCTTCCGAGTCCGTGCAGCGGAAGGTGGTGTCCATGGGTGAGGCATCCGGCTTCAAGAAGTTGTTGTCATAGCCTCCCTTAGTAGCGCTGCTTGCAAAAGGGGAGACATGGCGGTTTTTATTGTCGTCATGGTCGCTCCTAGTAGGACGTCACTGGCAGTCATTTCCGATCGCGGTTGTGGGTGCTTACTTACAACACAGTATGACGGGGTGGACACGATCGCCCCTACAGTCATGTACAGTATAGGAAGTCATTGAC
>JBBPKY010000957.1:0-11629 GCA_038089495.1 Xerocomellus dryophilus
TAGGGTGGATGGAAGCAATGACCTTGTCGCCAACTATTCCGGTGGAGGGATATCCGCCTATACTGAGTCGATATGTGTTGTTGCCTTCTTTCCTGACTTCCCACTACAACCGATGAGATGAGCATTGCATTCTAGATGGAGACGAGAAACTGCCGTACGGTTGCGACAGGCCCATTGAGGTGGACATCTTGGGAAGCCGATCTTGTGTGATTGACACCGATAGGGGGGTGGCCTTCGAGAAGAGAGACGATCCTGAAATCACCGGAAGTGAGGTTGGGAGCCATCGGGACCTTGACTGTGGTAAGAGGGCTTGGAGACTAGGTTACTGCGCGAGTCGTCCATTTTATACTTGTCGAACTTGACCTTGGTATATGGTACCCCGGCCGCCGAGGAGAATACGTAGTGGCCCGTCTCGATGTCCAGTTTTCGTATTTGGTGTACGCTGTCCTAAACTGGTGGGGATTCAGCCCAGGTATTTACGCCCAGTGAGCTGTTTCAGGGTGCAACTGCCGTGCCTCCATAATGGTGCTTCCAACAGAATATCCGAATATGAAAAACCATACTTCCACCAACGGGCCCGGCATATAATTAACAAATCTCCGTACCTTGCAACGCCCCATGCGTGCATCGTCCTCAAATGGAGACAGAATGGTAGCTTGGAGGTTGAAGCTCGATGCCATCGCTGCGCCCTTCTGTCCAAATGGCTAGTCAAGTCCAAATCGTATATGCATAGAACCACAGGAGTCGACGCGTTATAGGGGTATATCTTATCCTTTGGGTGCCACACATCGTGGTACATCTCGTCCAGCAAGTTTCGAATATCCAAGCAACTCCGAGTGTTGGATCGATTATCAGAATGCGCTGCGCCGCTAGTAACTCCCCTATTAATTGTGAAGCTGAGGAAACCCCCAAGAACTTTGTGGCGTGTGGTCCGCAACCTGGAATCAGTGATGCGACTTCTTTTTCGAGAAACAAACGGATTTAGACGACGCTGCAGTAACCCAAGACTGACCTCACAATTCCCGCTACGGCACTGGTGGGTCTTCGTCCCTCCTCGAAACCCCGCTGTGGCATGGGATTACATGTGGCCCCTTCGTAGGTTAGGCAAACCAGCACCTGTGTCATGTTCCACTAGCTGAAGCAGAACGCAGGCTTGAGGCTAGGTGAGGCAACGCTGGAAGAAACGTAACCAATGATGTTCGGGGCCGCCGCCCATATAGCTCTCCTACTTCTCGACCATCATCGTTCATTGGCAAGAAGTGGCGCAACTTATCCCAGGCGCTGCACCTTGCACCGCGGCCATCGATGTATCCTTCATCTCCGGCAGCAGAACAACACTTGGTTCAGCCTAGGTCCCGACGCTCTGATATGCATAGTGATGTCAAGGGGCCTGGACTTTTCATATGGCACAATGTCAACAACGATGAGCGCAGACATTTACATCGTAAACTTAGTTACCTACCTGTTTTGTCGACCGTTCGTTGACCGGTGTGTGGCACGCAGGCCCGTCAGTTCAGCGTCCGTGTGTCGATTTCGTACATTCGTGTGTTGGTCACAGCGCGCGTCCCCACAAGTTATTTGTATCGGCAAGTCGGGCCGCTGGGGGGTTTGGTGACATGCCGAGCGCGGAGAGGCTGAATTGGCATTGCAGCACATCAATGCCGATCGAGCTCTACTAACGCAGCGGTGGCACAAATGTGGCAGAGTCTGCAGTTGTCGTTATGTTACCCCAGTCTGAGTCGGCATTGACGCTATTTTTTTGTTCTCCTAGAAAGTTCCCGACGGGAGGCACGCAAGTGAGTGAATTGACTAAGCTCCATCTCGCTTTCTGCCGTGTTTTTCTTTCTCAGCCAACTTCCAACCTGTTCAACGCCACTGTGGTTGGCACGCCGCCCCACCCTGACAACTAATCACCAGGTTCCAAGGCTACCTCCATGACATTGGGAAGGCTGCTGTAAATGTTCACCCCACACTGACCATTTAGTTCGGTACGGCCTGGTCCCCGGTCCCGGATCCGAGCTGTCACATCCTACAAGAGGCGGATTTACATAAATTACAACCACAATTCCGAAAGTAGTAAGTAGGAGCGGTTGGCGGTAGCCTCTTGTTCGGAACCAAGCCGCCTACCTGTGGCCGAGCCTGAGGCTTCGTCGTTCATAATTCCCTCACTGTTCGGGACAGCATTTCGGATATCAACCAGCTACTTAAGGTTCAGGCGGGTCCTGTCGCACTCTGACGCATCTTCAAGGCTCATGCATCTCCCAGGTCTCCTTCTCTCTAACCCGCCATTGCTTTCTGAGCAGTTGAGGTGGCGAACCAACGAGCTTCGGTCCAGCATAGTCAGGGCCAACTGCAACACCCAATTTGCTCAAACCGCACCCGAGCTCACTGAATTTCGTCATGCGACGGCTGGCCTTGTCGATGGAATGGATGATGACATCCTTTCCGAGTCATTTCGGAAAACAGTACATTTCACAATCTATGACTCATACGCACCATTCCTTGCAAGGTTCTCTGAGAAACCATGTAAAGCAAGTGCTATACACAACTTATTTGCCCCTGGACTGCCCGATTATCTTGCCGAGTCCAGCTCAACGTCAGGTGGCCTTCCGAAAACCTTCCCCAAATACAACCGCTTGTCAAAAATTAGATCCTCGGATGCCGGGTCGTGGATCGCTGATCCTCTCCGGAGACGTACCACAGCATACGTATGGTATCTCGGGTGCGAGCAAACGGATGTCGAGGGTGAAGACGACCGTCCCGCCACGACGATCTACCTGACCTGTGGGACAGTTGTTACCCGGAGGATGCGCTTGTATCTGGACCCTGAAAAGGACGGGGAAAAGATGGCAACATTCAGTATGACGCAAATCACCCAACCTCCCCCATATTGTGCTGACTGGTTACCTTCCCAGTACTCGACCATGCTGCACCGTACGCTGCTGGATTTATAAAGAAATGGCGTTCTTTCCTTCTTATACATGCACTGTTTGCAGTCAGTAGCAGGTCCCTCGAGTCCATGTCCATGGCGTTCATCAGTACGTTTGTGGACATGATCCGCCACTTCGATATGGAGTTCGACATGGTGGTGGACTGTATTGCGAACGGTACTATCCCAGATTTGGACGGGACAGCCGAAGTTCGGCATCACTTGGAGGTCAGTGCTACCAATCGAAATGCATATTAAGAGTCTGAATCTTAAGTAGTTGAATATTTTGCCGGACCCCGAACGTGCGGCGGAACTGCGTCATCTCGGTCGGCCGTCTTCTCGACCGGGGTGGTGTGGTCACGTTTGGCCGAAGTTGCGTTCAGTCACTGGTATTGCCAGTGGTTCCTTCGCGTCGTCTGTCCCATTGGTGTGTTTATTGTCCGCGTATCCTGTCTGTCTCCCCTCACTGTCCCTGCGTAGGCTCAATGGTTCCTTGGTCCCAACACGGACATACGTGCTCGCGGCTATGGAAGCACGGAAGTCTGGATTGGGTCGCCTTACAATCCACTGGAATTGAACCAGTTCAAGCCAAGTAGCAAAAACATCATCGAATTTTTAGACATCAGTAAGAGTGATTCGATCAGTGCCCTCGCACAACTCGTGGGTACTCCTTGTGAGACGAAGTTCCTTGCTGATTAGCATCGTAGTGGGAGGTCGAGCTGGGAAGACGATACGAACTCGTGCTAACGACCCAAGACGGCCTATGGCGGTATCGTCTCGGCGACGTGGTCGAGATCTCTGGGTTCGACCCAACAGATGGCGTTCCCATCATCCAATTCGTCGAGCGCCGCAAGTAAGCGTTCTCATACAATATGTGTTCGCTGACCGACTTTTCGACAGCGTGGCTATCCGATTTCCAGATTTCATGGTCACCGAAAAGGAATTGAGGGCTGCCATGTCGTCCGTGGGCCCGAATATGCTAGTCCAAGTCGTCGACTGGACCGCAACGATCGACGATCGACGCGTCCCTGCCACGATTGGATTTTTTGTCGAACTCGCCGGCGACCGAGGGCAAGGTACAGCCTCCCACGTAACCATTTTCTCGCGCGTCTCGCTCACGAAACACGTTTCACGCCGGACACGGGCTCCCAGTCTCCGATCTCGCACTCGCGCCGGAACATGTGCTTGACGAGCTGCCACGATCAAACGAAAATATCGCTTGGGCCCTCGCGCACGGCTTATTCCGCACACCGACCATCCGACTCGTCCGCTCTGGCACGTTTAGCGACTTTCGACAACTGAAACTCGACGAGGGGAGTCACAACCTCGGACAAGTTAAGGTGCCCGTCGTCCTGCCCAAGGCTGCGTACGTAACGTGGTTTTCGAATCGAGTCGTGCAGGAGTTGTGAGTGGCTTCTGGGCTTCTGGCGATTCACCCGTGGCTCATATCTACCACCGGCCGTCCAACATGGGGGAGAGTGACCGGTGATGCTCTAAATTATGATACCCTTTTCTTTCTCCATCCCTACGGGATCACACGAAATCGATTCGTAGTGTCCAATTAGTAGTTTGACATACATTTATAATATTCAATGTACTTGGAGGAACTTGATCGGTCAGATCTCAGCACTCAATGGTATAGATCTGGGGTTGAGGTATTGCGTGGCAACGAATGTATGGCAATGTGGGGCCTACCATTCGCTGTATGGGAGCCAGTCATGCCTCATACGACGACTGTACAACCAGTGGTTGTGCGATGACATTGGAAAAGAATGACGAGTAATGTATAATACAAATTTGTACTTGAGCATCTTCCGTGCATCTAATCGTGCAGATCATATACATTGAATGCTTTCCCTTCTCCTACGCATTCTTCAGCACGCCAGACCTTCGCTACATCCGCCCTAAGCGTCCCCGGGAACGTTCGGCGCCGGACCCGTGTGCATGGCCCTTAAAACTGCGCGGGACGGAGGTGGCTGCCTGACCTTCTGCCGTGCGGCAGAAACCTTGCGGTCCCAGAGCACACTGGTGTTGACGGCATGCCTGAATTTGTGGGCAGGCGTTGGGGGCACAAACCCGCTGGGATGCTTGACGGTTCCGTCCAGTTCGCACACCTCGAAAGGTACCTTGTGTGTGGAGGGAAGAGTGGTGGCATCGACTTGTTCAAAGTCGGACTCGAGAACGCGATTCGCGACGGCCGCTGTCTGTACCAAGCGATCCTTGTTCTCATTACGTTCTTTCTCCTTGGCGCGCGCGACATCGGAAGTGCTGGCGTGACCCGGGCCGGGAACAACGAAGCCGGATGGATGAATGATGCGGCCCTCGGCAGCGTGATGTTCGACGGGGATCTTCGCCTTCAGACGACGTGTAGTGGCAACAACGTCGCCCGAAAGAATCGAATCAGCAAGTGGTTGCATTAATCCCAGTTCTTCGTGTTGGCGCTCGTGCGCTCCCTGGGAAGAATAGGTCGTTCATAGGCAACTCAAAAGAGAGAATGGGCTCACCATGTCTGTGGAAGAAGTGGCGCGGTGTTGTTTGTATTTGGTGAAGAAACCAGGGACATCAGTCACATTGTAGGAAGTCGAGTCGTATGGAACGCGCGAAGACGTGTGAAAACTGCGGGTTTGCTGAGACGCAAACGGGAGCTGAGCCGAGCGAGCAAAAAGAGAAGCATCAATATGTGGCCGAGCGTTCCCAGAAAGGGGGATCTTGGATGTACGACTAGAATCAGACCCTTGAAGCACTTGGGCGCGGGAAGGACCGGGGACGCGTTCCAGGACATGAGGGGAATCCCTATTGGGTCACGAAGGTTAATGGTCACCAAGGAAGCCTATAAAATAGGTTACACACGTCTCTGGGGAGAGAGACTGGTCGACTTTGAGTTTCTCCAAGTGGCCACCCGTGGACCTGGAGATGGCACGCAAGTCTCTCGAGCGGGGGATACCGCCCATGTACCTGGAGGTGGGTAACATTGTTGTTGGTGAGAAAAGGACGCAGGTCAGATAAGAAAAAAAGGAGGTGTCTGGTTTAAATGAGGGTGACAGGAATAGCACATGCGAAAGGGGGGAGGCATGACATCAGCCACCCTAATTCAGGATGGCGACCAGAACAACCCAAGTTAGAGAGACCCACATATTAGCCTGAGTCAACTCCCGCTCAGCACGCGCCACCTCTGCAATTGCAACGCGACATTTCGTGGAAGTCCGCGATAGCCTGGGTCGTATCGTTGCACGAGTGAACAGCCCCAACTCGCTCGAGAGGACAGACATGGTTGGAGTCATGGATCAGAGTACAAACCAGCTTCTTCAACGTTCGATTCTGTTTCGCTCATGGTTGCTTTTGAGTTGGTGGTGTTTTCGAATGTTTGTTTCGCGTAACGTACTCCCACTCCAAATGCATGTGACATGGCACACGTAACGGGATCAGCTTCCATCACCATTGGCCGAAAAGCCTCACACGGGCTCCCACGTTCTTGCCACCGCATGACATCGCCTTGCTTGGCTGTGGAGCTCAGGCATTAATGCCATTAACAAGAAGCAAGGTTGGAGTGTACCGTAGTCCGAAGTTGTCCTAGTGATGAAAATACCTCGCGATAAGTTTGAACCGCGACCTCCAGGTGCATACCTTGTAACTAGGTCCCCGTCACCTTGGATTATTGCCCTTCGAAGCTCCAAATTGTGCGCATCTGAATTTGGACGAAACAGGCACGCAACGAAACGCTCCTACCGCAGCAACGCAACACAAAAGTAGGACACCGAAAAAAATTATCCGAGCAATGGAACCATCTTGTATTATTGTCCAGTCTGCCTGTAAGGAACAGTGCAAGCGTGTACCGGACGGCGAGTTATGCGGCGACCCACCTGGCCTGTATGGGCGATGCGGGGCTGCCAAGTCTGTCTCATATTTCTGAGCCCAAACATCATGCTGGTATAGTATTTCCCTAATTTAATCACTGGTTCTAAATTCGATTGGAAAGGAGCAGACAAGGGAGAAACCCGAACAGGTATAGAACAATAGATCTGATACTTGGACCCACCCAGCTTGAAAGCCAGCGGCTCGAAGAACGATACCACAGGTCCACCTTGGGCCTACTACCTAGACAAAACAGATCAAAGCGTACGATGTTGACTAGGTGATCGAGCTCAAGTTTCACTGGCAAATATTCTTATTTCCCGACCATTATCTTGCCTTACATTTCTGAAATGTCTTCCTCGATGTCTCCAGTGATTGAACACGTTCAGGCTCAGAAACCTCGCTTCCAAAGTACAGTCGACCCTGTCGCATGGCCTTTTGAGCATTTCCCCCCTCCCCCACTGGACGGGTATTGGATCCCGAAATTCGCCCCTCCTCCCCCTTCGAAATTTCCCCCTCCGCTCCCCGATGTACCATCAAATTTGACTCTCGACCCCCCTATCATGGCGCTTACCTATCCACCCCCACTCCCTCTCACCGTGGAAGATCCCACCTGGCTCGACCAAATGTTGGCTGACGTGTTGCGTCAACGCTCGCACCTCGAAACGTGCCTCTCAGAAGCCCAGGCGGACGTGGCAAACGCGTACGTAGAAGCCGGGCTAGCAGATGCGGAACTGGAAGAGGAGAGGGCCAAGATGCAAGCCTTTTTGAACATGGTAGCTCGCGTCGCTGGGGGTGGGTTCGTTCGAAGAATGTTGGAGGACGTGGAGCACTCTGTCGAGGTTATGTCCAAGCCTCGAGGGAATGAAGATGGCTCTACTTCTTCCTCCTCGTCCGGGTCCACCTACAGCATCCATGAATCCGCAGTCTAATGCCATGGGCGTTCGTGAAACGGTTACCAGCCACCAGCGAGAGCGACCGTACCATTCTTGGTTACGTCGCGACCACTGGCATTGCAACGGAAACACCATGTAGCCGTACCAGCCGGTGCACCGATGGTGCTAACAAATACACCGCCACCCCCTACTCGCTACATTTGGTAACTACCTGCACTCCATTAGAAGATATTGTCGTCTGTACCGTTTTCTCTGCTTGTGGCGGTATGGAATACAGAGCTCACGGACACTCCATGCCAGCCTTAATTAAACTCCCTAGGCCGATTGGGTTCCATATGAGATTTTTGAATACTATCCCTCGATAGTCCCAGTCCGACCGATGACCGTGATCAGCGCAGCGCCAAAGTCGTTAAACAAGGTTCTGCGACGCGATTTATAACTCGTGCCGAGAGCTTAGAACCTTGCAAAGCAGTCACCACACACTCTCCCATCCTTATCCGGTCTCTATTTCCAATCAAGTAAGCGCAATAGACCGAGCAACGACACACAAGTATCCTTTATAGACGGATTTCTGCACAACATGATCAAGTAGTAGACTGCCCACGAAATCTCGACCACCAGCTTGAGGTAGAAAAACGCCCCTGACAACATGATGCAGGCTGTGAGTCGCACTGGTCCGTTAAAAGGCTTGAGGGACCGAGCAAGTTTGACGAGCTTGACCTGGATGGTAAGCAGCTTGATGACGACGATCGTGAAGATGAGGAACGAGACAACGGATCGCTTGAGCATATGTCTGCTAACTCGGAACGTGATGATAGCAAACGTGAGTTGTTTCAAGACGCGATTCTAGCAATTCGCTTTAATTCGCATCGAAAATACGCTCGCTTGACGGACTCACCCTTTGCGCCCGTATGTATTCTTGACTGTTCTTCCAGCTCAGAACCTCGTAGTCTCCCGCAGAGAGCATGTAGACGAGAACGACGGCTTTGGTGAAGAGCATGATGGAAAGGGAGATGATGTAGAGCGGTCGAGAAGGTATCATCTTGCAGGGCACGACGTCTTTTTCTTTCCGGATGGATCCGTAACTTGCGACTGCGACGTATCTGAGAGCGTGGTAGCTTTAAAGACACGCGGGACTTCATCGCAAATGGGACCGATGTTCAGCCCCAGACACAATTATAATGCCTCCATGAAATCGGAAGTCGGTTGACAGCGGCCCAGCGCGCCGAGTTGGTCTCTAAGTTCCTAAAATCATTACCTGGCAGTTAAACAATCGAATTCTGATTGTATTATGTGGCATCGGATCGCGAGCGAAGGGACGCCAGCATTCTGGCAGATCCTGCAAGGTCACCACGCACGGGAAAAGAACGACAGCAGCCCGAACTGAGTAGGCAATGCACGTGCCGGAAGGCGCTGCAGAGTCATTCCCATGCAGGGACAATCAGCTTTGGCGAAGTCTTGGAGTCTTGGGCGCTGGATCCGACAAGGTATCCTGCTCAAGTGGGTGGGTATCCGTTGGCGTTTGTTGAACCAGGTACGCGGTTAGTATGATACGTAACGAGTTAACGTGATGAGTCGTGCCCGTGGAAGCACCTCAGGCTCAACCTTGGATTGGCACTCCAAAGTTCAAACAACCTTTCCAATGCCGACCAGACCCGCGACTTTCTTCCCAGATGAAATTATCTTTGACATCTTGCATTTCTTGAACCCCCGCGAGGTCATCCGACTGCGTCAGGTGGGTTCAGTTGTCTCCCAGACGTTTCCCGGACGAAGACGTCCACCCTGATCACCTCTGCTAGGTGTCGAAGCAATTCAGCGGCGTCACTCGCGATGCCCGACTCTGGAGGGCATTGTATACCAATTCACACTTACCTCGCCCATCTGGACCGTTCCTGTGGCAATCCGCGCAGTTTCTCGAACACGTATTGATGCACTCAGCACGTGTATCCCAGACATGGACTTCGCAGCCCATTACCGTAACTTCTCGCGTCCAAGGTCCACGGATATATACAAAACCTTCTCGGGTATCAACCTCCTCTGACTTTCTCTTTGGGAGATTGTTCATTTGGTGTGAAGGAGAGCAACTCCTCGCGCAGGATCTCGAAACCGGCATAGGTCGGCTTTTATGGGAGAGCACCGAGCCCATATTATCACTCAACGCTTGCTCACTGACGCTTCCTGATGCTGAGCGCGTTTTTATCGCTCTACGCCACGTAGACGAGCCCCCTTCCCGCCGTACGCCGATGCACGTACATTTCTTGCCTGCCTCGTTCTTGTTTGACTCTGATCGTACCCTTCCCTAGTAAGCTCCTGGAGTTTCCACTGCAAGATGATGTACGCCTAACGTTAGGTCCTGTGATTTTCGAGATGGACTTGCCGGAATATGCGAATTTTCCCCTGTCTGCTAGTGCACACTTTTTATACTTTGACGGTGGCATAGAACGCGTATTTTCGCACTCCTACGAGCCCATTGTGGTGGACGTGCGAACATGGGCCATATACAATTTCCCGATGTTCAGTTCCGGCATCGTGAGTAGTAAGTTGTCATCGAGTTGAGGTACATGCTCATCGCTGTCGTAGGATGCGGTTATCGACAGGGAGCCTAGCCCGTGGTGGCCTGGGTTCACTTTGCTCTCAGGGGGGCACGTCGTCGTCTTTCGTCCCTGGCGGCGCTGGGACCCTCCGGTGACTCTCATCCAGGTATTCGTTGCTCCGGATCCATCGGCGCATCTGTCTAGTGCCGACACCCGCGAACTTCGCCTCACGCATGAGGTTCTCGCCGAGCATTGTTATACTCCCACTCACCTCCTCCGCAGTGCCATTGTCGACCCGACAACCAAAGAGACCAATATACGGTTTCTGAGCGCTGATACGGATAGCGAGCAAACCCATTATCTCTGCGTTGACATCACAATCCCACCAGTAGACTCGAGATCTGCGGAGGTCCTTCCCGTGTTCGTCAACGCACAAGAGCTCCTTGTTCTTTCCGGCGCGGATCAGGCCGTCTTCTTTGACGCTTCCGACGATGGACACGGGAGGGGAATCGCTATCCTGTCCACGTCAGAGCCCTCCGAGCCCACCGACATTTCTCGCGTCCTTTATAAATTCTCGGTCGATGCCAGTGGAGAGCAACATACAGCCGTGGTCAGCGAACCCAGCAAGCTGACCACGGAAGATGTGTTCCAGTATACTCCCCGCTGTGTATTTGATGGCGTCAGGGGAAGGATTTGTCACGATCCGGTGGCACCTTCCGATTTCTATGATTTGGTAGTGCTGGGTCTCAACTAGCTTGCTCGTGGAATCTCAAGAGGCTGTGGTATGTATCAGGCTTCGGTTGTTTCTATCGCTGACTCTCATATCCTATTATGCTCTCAGTCATACCACGATTCCTTGGAGATCCTTCCCTACTGTGATATATGTACCTGCTGCCAACACTTTCATAGACGATCTCAGCAGGGTCTGGGCAGTATAGAACATACCCTCTCATCACCCATCGGATGCGAGCTACCCCTAATGTTACGTGATTCATGGTTTGCGCGTGCTGCTTCAACGAGAAAGGTGTTGCCACATGTTGTCCGTATCAGACCTCGCCAACCCGAACTTCATGCAAGCATTTGTGCTACGCAAGGTTTTTCGGAGTTGGGTCTGGTTCTGTTCGGCTCATACCTGCTCGCCAGGCGGTACGGATAAGTGAGGAAACACACGCGAACACATGGTATAGGAACCTTCGGAGGTGGAATGCGACTCGCCCAGGGTGCAATTACTTGCCCGAATGACTAATTTTCGAGGCGTCTAATTCCGCTGGTACTCCAGTTCATCCTTGAACAATGTACTCATAGACATCATTTCAGTGGTGGCAGAATACATCGCAAACTCGTCGCTCCCTGATTTCAAGGATGAGCCATGTCGAACATATTTCACAGATAAAAGTCGATGGCTTTCTATCACCGAG
>JBBPKY010000958.1:0-11622 GCA_038089495.1 Xerocomellus dryophilus
TGTATGTATTGTACACTTGTACTTTGTGCTTGTACTGTAGTTGTATTAGATGTAATAAATTTGGTTTCTACCCCTATCTTGTGAGAGTGAAAATGCAAGGAAAAAAATGAGTATGTTTGCAAGTCTGTACTAATTCTGTGCAGCTCTATGCAGCTCTGTACAGCTCTGTACAGTTTTATGGGTGTGTACAGACCTACAGAATTTTATGATGTACAAATCTGTACAAATCTGTACAGGTCTGTACAGATAGTAACCTGACTGTAGCTCTGTGAACTGTACAGCATTGTACAGAGCTATACAGATCTGTACAAAGGGGGTTGTTTTACAGATGTCAAGCAAATTTATCGTTACTTGATTGGTACAAAGTCACTTGCGCTGACTTTCAGAACACAGGTCCAAGGTCTCATTGGGTATGTTGATGCAGACGGTGCTACACAGGAGCATCAATGAGCCATCACTGGCTTTGCTTTCCTCGTCAACGGAGGGGCAATCCTTTGGGGTTCAAGGAAACAAGAACTCATTACTCTCTCCACTGCGGAATCTAAGTATGTCGCTGCAACGCACGCTGTGAAAGAAGCACTTTGGCTTCAACATCTTATTGGAGAGATGTTCTGACCACTGACACAGCTGATGATCCTTTTTGGTGACAATCAGTCCACTATTGCGCTAACTCACAATGGTAGCTATCATGCATGTATGAAACACATTGACATTCATTATCATTTTATTCGTTTCACTATCGAGGACAGTTCTATTCGTTTTCTTTATCGTCCTTCGAATGACATGGTCGCTGATACTCTTACCAAGGCTCTTCTGAGCATTAAAGCTAAACATTTTGCTCAGGAACTCAGACTACACCCTTCCATTTGAGGGGGAGTGTTGTATTATTCTCATATGGACTACAGTACAAACGGCCTCGGTTAGATCCATATTACATAATCACATAGATAATGTCCATCTCAACACGACTTTACACCTCAGTCACTGACTCTATCCAGTACTGAGGTGAGATCCATCTATCACTACTTTACACCTCGTACTCATACATTACAGTATACTTTTACAGGTGTGGAATACACAAGTCACTGACTCTATCCAGTACTGAGTGTACATGACTAAGGTGTAGAGTTATGTTGAGACAGATGTTATCTACCTGATTATGTAATACGGATCTAACTGAGTCCGTTTGTACTGTAGTTCATATGAGAATAATACAACACGTTCATCTGAATATCCATGACCTGTATACATGCAATATCCTCCTGTTCCTCCTGGTACCAAAGTGTGGAGGTGTTATGCAAGACATACCAACTGGAAGTCAAGCATATAAGAGATGTCTCGACGGAGGTACTCATGGAGAGACTCAACGTCATCAAGACAATCTTCCAAACAAGGGACCAGGTCTTAGGGTAAACACAAAGGTCTTAAGCAGATGGCTCAAGGATTCCAGTAAGATATGCTTGATTGTGCAGATTGAGAATGAGAGTATTACAATACAAGCAGCTAAGTATTTATCCTAAAGGATGCGTAAGCATAGAAGCTTATGGAACTCTGAGGAATAAGATGAGTAAATAGGAACACATAACTGATACGAAAGAATTGGTTAGAATGACGATGCTGTCCATAAAAGAAAGATAAGGCATCCCCTTCCAGTAGTAATGAGGAATGGTGTGGAATGGTTACAAGAGAAAGAGGGAAACATTAGTCCCATCAAAGAGATGGAGGCAGTGAGATCAATGAAAGGAAAACATACCCGGGCCAGCAAGGGCACAGCGGAGGAAGGAAAAGAGGTACACACGCATATGAAGAAGTAGGATCATAACATTACCCCCTTTGTACAATCAAACCCTGGTTCGACCAAGATTCATTTAGGGATATTCCTGTCCTGAGTTCAAGGGGACCCCAAAAATATGGGTGGCCTGCTTAGGGGAAAGAATCTCCAGTGGGCAATTGTCAGCAACATGGCCTCCTGCATCACAATGAGAACAGATCCAGGTAGGACAAAATCTGGTGGAATAACCCCATTGGCTACAAATGTTGCACTGGACAGTGAGACAAGTGGATTGGGAATGTTCAGGAGCGGAAACGTGACAGTGAGGGCAGATGTAGTGGGGGCAATTCTCTCTGTAGTGACCGCGACCGTGGCACCGAAAGCACTTGGTTAAAGCGGAGGCAGGTGGATGGGTGATGGGGACTGAGAGAAGACATTCCAGAGCGGAGAGAATAGGTCAGTTGTTGCCAATGCGGACGACAAAGGAGTAGTTGCAGTTAACAGCGTCCTCGTCTAACCCATATTCTGGGTTGACTGCGGTAAGAGAAGAGGTGGTGTCAGAAGGAGCCAGGGAAGAGATTCTAGAGAGTAGGGTGGTGGCAGGCGACAAGGGGGCATGGACAGGCAAGGGAGGGGGTGATCAGTTAGGCGGGAGTTCGGACTGGGAGTTGTAACGATCCCTTTGCTCCATAGTCATGGAAAGAAAAATGCACTGAAAAGTGGGATAGAGGAGGGTAGGAGATAGTTGCTCAATGAAAGAGTGGAAGCCATGGAGATGAAGGATAGTAAGTATGCAATCCGAGAGACCAAAAAGACAAAGATGAAAGGGAACTCCATAGTCATCTTCAGGGTTCCAAGGGTCAGACAACGCTTGGTAGCACTGAATGGTGGTGGTGTCATGGAATAATCAGATGAGTTCTTGGCAAATAAGATCTTCGTCATAAAGTAGAAGGTCCTCTACAGCACGGAGGAGGACTGGGTTTGTGATGATGGCAGCGTAGAGCATATGGGCGGCGGAGATAGGTAGCAAGGTAGGTGAGACTCGTCGCAAACGCAAGGGGGAAGATGAAGGCAAGGAAGAAAGAGATAAAGAAGAGGTGGAAGAAGACAAAAACGACATCATTGTCAAAGATAGAGTCAAGGGACATATGTTAGGGGGGTACTTCACGTAGAGACGCCACGTTCTAGGATGGTGAGGGGAGAGAAACTAGAAATCAAGGGATATATCAGCTTTTCTTATATTCAGAAAGAATCAAGGGGGCATGGTGAAGGTTGCTTTCGGGTTCCCATGTATTTTCAGACAAGGGATAGCCCTTCCATGCGGTCAGGAACAACTGTCGGCTAGAAGGACCCTTGTGGGAAATAATATGGTCCACTTCGTATTCTTCTTCTGCTTCTATGATGTCAGGTGGAGGACGGGAGAATGAGGGACCATGTGTATTGGTTTGGCGATAAGAAGATAAGATGGAGGCATGGAATATGTTGTGTATTTTCCATGTGGATGGAAGACGAAGTTAATAGGTGAGAGGGAATAGTACCTGACTAATTTCAAAAGGGCTGTGGTGTTTGAGAGCAAGTTTCCTGGATGGGTAGGGGATGCAGAGATTAGTTGCTTCGAGCCAGACTGTATCTCCAACTTTCCAGGGGGAGAACTGCTTGGAAGAATGTTCTGTCATGATCCGGCGTGCGGTTTCATGTGCTACCAGGACTTCTTTTCTCATGAGATCGAGGGAGGATAAGCGGCTTTCTAAGGCAGGAATAAAGGTTTTGCCTAGAGAGGGATACATGCGTGGTTTATAGCCAAGAAGAAGAGAGAATGGGGAAACCTTAGTGGAGCTATGCGGGGTGAAGTTGTGTTGGAGTTCAGCGGTGGTTAGATATTGGGACCACTTGTGAGGGTTGTTGGTGCAGAAGATATGAAGATACATCTCAACTTCCTGATTGGTTCATTCCATTTGACCATCAGATTGAGGATGGTAGGCCATGGATAAGCAAATGTCATACTGAAGGATGCGAGTGAGTTCCCTTGCAAAGGAGGAGGCAAATTGGGGACCATGATCAGAAATGAGAGTGTTATGGAGGCTGAGCCATTTAAAGACATGGTTGAAAAAGAGTTGGGCTACTTCCTTCGCATCGATGGTCTTGGAGCAAGGGCAGAGGATCATCCCCTTCGTAAGGCCGTGGTCGACCACGACCATTAAGGAGTCATACCTGGAAGAAGGTGGTAAATCAGTAATGAGATCAACGGAGAGTTGTTTGAACAGGAGGGCGGAGGTAGAATGAATGGGATTTAGAGGTGAAGTAGTTGGGTGAGTGATGACCTTGTTTTGCTGACAGATGGCACAGCCCAAAATAAAGCTATTAACAAAGGTGGAGAGGCCTGTCCACCAGAAGTCATGCTCGAGGATGGCTTTAGTATGAAAGCGTCCGAGATGACCAGTGGTTGGGGAGGAATGGATGAACACCAAGAGGGTAGAGCAAGCGGATGGAGGAATATAGAGGTGTCCTTTGTAAAATAGATGGCCATTATTGAATGACCAGTTGGTAAGGGAGGAGTGAGGGAATAAGGGAGAGCCTTCATCGAGAGCCTGAAGGACATGAAGGACAAGGGGATCGGAGGATGAGGAGCTCTTGATATGATGCACAAGGGAGAGATCAAGGGCATTAATGATGGTGGGTTTGGGGACAATTGACACGTTGGAGTTATTGGTGGAAATGTCGACAGAGTCTTGTCAAGAGAGGGTGTCTGCTGGGGCGAGTTTGGGGCCCGGTAATACCTTCCAAACGATGTTAAAGTCTTGAAGAAACAGAGACCAACGAGCTTGTCGGTGAGACAATTTGTGAGGGTCTTTAATATATGACAGATTCTTGTGGTTGGTGATAATGGTGACAGGGTGAAGGATTCCTTGGACATATTGTGGCCATTCAGTAAGAGCAAGGATAACTGCGAGGAGTTCGCGGTCATAGATATCATAGTTCCGTTCTGCCGGGGTGAAGGTTCAGGAGTAGTATGCACAAGGGTGGAGATCTCCATTGGCATCAGGTTGTATCAGGATAGCGCCAGCGGCCAAGAGGGAGGCGTCAGTCATGATGGAAAAGGGGCGGGAGACATCAGGGATGGAGAGTACAGGGCCTAATATGAAGGCGCGTTTGAAGGTTTCGAACGTGTGTTGTTGGAGGTTGGTCCATAGCCAGGATTGATCTTTCTTGGTGAGTAGATTAAGGGGGGCAACTACATGAGAGAAGTTGGGAATAAATTTGCGGTAAAAGTTTGGAAATCCAAGGAAAGAGCAAATTCCTTTCACTGAAATTGGAGGTTTCCATTTGTGTATGGTGGACAACTTGGTGGGGTCCATCTCCACCTTCCCTTGGCCGATGATCATTCCTAGGTATTCCATTCGTGGGACGTCAAAGACACATTTGGATAATTTGAGCGAGAGTCCATGTTTGCACAGGCGGCATAGGACGCGGAGAGTTTGTTTGTGGTGGAGGGTTAGGTCGTTCTGCATGTGGATGCCTAGATCATCCATATAGATCTTGAGCCATCATTCGGAGATCATGTTGGCGAAGATGTGATTCATAAACGATTGAAAAGTGGAGGGGGCATTGCAAAAGCCAAAGAACATGACTGTCAGTTTGAAAAGCCCAAAAGGGGTGATAAAGACGGCTGTCCACTGGTCTTTTTCTCTGATCTGAATGTTGTTGTATCCCCAGCGTACATCAAACTTGGTGAACAGGGTGGAGTCCTTCATGTCATTGATAAGTTCAGGGATGAGCGGGAGTGGGTAGGCATTTCGGATGGTATGAGAGTTCAGGTGGCGATAGTCCTGACAGGGACAAAGTAATCCATCTTTCTTTGGGACAAAGAATAATGGGGCGGCTTGGGGTGACTTTGATGGTACAATTTGTCCAGTCTTAAGGTGTTCATCAATGAATGCCTTACAAGTTTCTTGTTCCTTGGAAGTGAGGGGGTATACTTTGGCGATCTTGGGTATGAACAACTCCGTGAGTTCAATGGTATGGTCATAGGGGCTGTGTGGGGGTAGTTGGTCATGTGTTTGTTCAGAGAACACATCTTTGAAATCTTTGCACCAGTTGGGAAGCGAGAGTTTGGCAGCCTTCGCTTCCTGTGCCAGTCGGGTGGAGATCGTGATCTTGTTGAGGTGTTCGCAATAGGGTTCCACTGGGGGGAGGTACTCACTAGGAGACACAACATTCCCCAATGAATACCTTTGGGAACAGAGGCGTCCAAGTTCCATGTCTACATCCATACCCAACCAGTGGAGTAGGTATCTTTGAGGGGAGAGGTCTTCGTTGTCAAGGGAGGTTTCTCTGGGAAAGGTTAGGGTTTTCATCCTCCAATCAATATGAGGGTTTTTGGACTGAAGCCATGGCATTCCTAAGATTATCTGTTTTCGTCCAAGACTGAGGACCATGAGTTCTAAGGTTTCTGGGGCCTGGGGGAGAGTGAGTCGTGTTTGAGCCTTCCACATGATGGTTCCTTGTTGGTTAGTGGTTCCATCAATGTTGAATGCCTTGATGGGTTCAGGGAGTTTCTTCAGCAGAAAGTTGGCAAGAGATAGTAGTCCTAGATCAATAAAATTTCCGGTAGCTCCAGAGTCTACCAGGGCAGTGGTGTCGATGGTTTGTCCTTCTACAAGCAGCTTGACAGGGAAATGCAATGTTCTTTCATTCGTAGATGCTACAAGTACATGAGGAGAGGTACGAGAAGGCGACATCATGGCAGCTTCTCGTTTTAAAAATCCATAGTGGAAACGAAAGAGACTTCTTCCTTCGGTTCTTCGAAGCACATTTGGAGTACTTGAAGGATTTCGCTTTCGTTTTTTTCCCCTGAGTCTTTAGAGAATTGACAAAGATATCAATGGCTGAGGGAGTGGTGGACATAGTCTGAGTGGAAGGGGAGGATGACGAGGAGCTTTGGGTTTCTGTGGTGTGAATGGTCTGAGAGCAAGGGGTGAACTTAGATGGGGGGGTTTGTGCACTGTTGCACTGCATAGCATTATGTCTAGTCTTCTGGCAGCAGAAGCACCTTCCTTCCTTGATGCATTTAGCATGTTCTGTGAAGGTGAGTTTGGTTAAGGTTATGGAGTCAACATCCATTGCATTGGGGTCATGAGTGGGGTGAGGGTTATGGAATGCAGTGGGGATTGTCTGGACTTGAGGGTGAGTATCCTCATCTTCTGGGCATGGAAGACTTTGGCTTGTTTAATCCATTTGGTGATGGTTATGGGGATAGAGGACATGGACAAGATCATGGTGGTGAGCTGTTGATCAAGTCCCAATGAGAACTGGTCTATGAGGATGGTGTCATAGGTGATCCCTGCCTTGGTGGGCAGGTTTTGGAATTTGGTGATGTAGTGTTGGAAGCCATCGTCAATGATTCCGTCTGAATGTTTGGTGGTTTTCTGTACGAGCTTGAAGAGGTCGTATCGAGAGGTGGCTCAAGATCGAAGGGACAAAAGATGGAGGTAAAGTTCTCAATGAACTTATCGAAGGTCTTTTCCTTGGCGTCAAGGAAAGAGTTGCTGAGGGTGTCGAGCCAGTTCTCAGAAAATTCTACACCGCATCCCTTACTCATCTTATTCAAGGTAATGGTGACCTGTCATTCATCGGTGTTGTACAAGGTGGGTTTGACCTTGAAATAGGCCTTCATGGCCTTGATCCAACGCATGGCATCTTTGGGCTCTCCAGAGAAGTCGGCAGGGAGGGCCTCCTTGAGCTCGGTGGACTGCATGGACATTGGTGTCGGTGGTGCTGGGTTTACTGGAGTGGGGTTCTGTGGGGGGGCAAAGGACATTCTTCTTTATTGTTGTTGGAGTGGTAAAGCCCGTAGGCTCTTCTCAGGGCTTGATGGAATGCTATGGTTCAGAGGTGGGCAGTCCTTCTCCTAGGTAGGAGGGATGGAGGGAGATTCTCAATCTTTTGTTATGTGAGACATACCAACTGGAAGTCGAGCGTACAAGAGATGTCTCGACGGAGGTACTCATGGAGAGACTCAACGTCATCAAGACAATCTTCCAAACAAGGAACCAGGTCTTAGGGTAAACATGAAGGTCTTAAGCAGATGGCTCAAGGATTCCAGTAAGATATGCTTGATTGTGCAGATTGAGAATGAGAGTACTACAATACAAGCAGCTAAGTATTTATCCTAAAGGATGTGTAAGCGTAGAAGCTTATGGAACTCTGAGGAATAAGATGAGTAAACAGGAACACATAACCGATATGAAAGAATTGGTTAGAATGATGATGCTGTCCATAAGAGAAAGATAAGGCATTCCCTTCCGGTAGTAATGAGGAACGGCGTGGGGTGGTTACAAGAGAAAGAGGGAAACATTAGTCCCATCGAAGAGATGGAGGCAGTGAGACCAACGAAAGGAAAACATATCCGGGCCAGCAAGGGCATGGCGGAGAAAGGAAAAGAGGTACACATGTGTATGAAGAAGTAGGATTGTATCAGGAGGAGCTCATCAACTTCAGCACAATCCCAGCTTTGCAACCAGCACAGATTCCACCACTTGTCCTTCCACACTGCTGAACAACATCAGCAAATCTCTGATTTAGGTACAGTTTCCCACAGGTTTGCAATATAATTACCACAGATTACAGCACACTAAAGCACCACACTCTACATTAGTGGTATTCACACAGGGTTCCATCACTGCTCTGAAGTTTCTGAAATAGGCTCTGGAAGATCATGTGTTTGACACATGGCTTGTTGGAGTTTGAAAAACCCTATGACTCCCCAAAGACCACTCCTGCGTCGTTCTGCACAGCTGTAAGTCCTTTTGCAGTGTTCCCCCATGGCCACCATCAATGCTACAAGCAACCTGAAGAGCCAACGTGGAAGGGGTAGGGCATTATCCCAGCCCCCACCTGTTGCCCAGCCTATGTACTCCTGCAAGCAGGGCTTGAAGGGCCAGAGGAAAAGGCCCAGGGGGCAGAGGCCAGGTGATGCCTACAATGCCCCCCCCCTACTGCTGCCCCAGCTATGAATACCACTCCAAGACCTCCAAACATCATCTGGGATGCAAATTGTGCCAACAAATTGGTCACCTGGATTGTCCAGCATCCAGCTGATATGCTGATTCTGTACAATGCTAGTGATCACCAGGGATTGGCTGTTATTCCCACCTCCAATGACTGTCCTTCTGGAAGACAAAAGAAAGACATTTATGCTGCCATTGCCAAGTACATTTTTGAAGTCGAAGAACCCGAATATTTGAATGATCCCCAACGGTATGTGAAGTCTGTAGGCAATCGGCTTGCTTCATGAGTCAATGCATCAAGCTGTTTTGACTCATGCTGATATGACTTATTTGATATAGTTTGAAGGCTGAATATTGGAAGTACACTGCCAGATTCAAACAAACTGGAGCCGGTATGGACCCAAATGGCCCTACAAGGAATCTCCTTTGTATGTTCTTTTATTTCAATCTATTCATTTGAAGTTGTGAGCCTCCAGCAACAGAGGAAGTCCGAAGCAAATTCCCCTACTTCGATCAGCTTGATCCAATTTGGCAGGGCATCCCAGGATTTGACAGTGACCTCATAACATCTGATCTCGCTGTTGATCACTCACAAGATATGTTATCCCTGACACAAACCAAGAAGACTTCTGACCAACCTGAAGCCACTGCTGCTGCTGGGGGGAGGAGAAATTTAGTAACAACGGAGCATTCAATGATGCCTATGATGCTAATGAGTTTGATGAAGCCAGAGATCCCCTGGATGAGGAAGATCACAGGGCCGAAATACAAGTTGATGAGTCTGGCTGGCAAGTGACCAAGTCTTTTGATGTAGATGATGACCCAATGATGTTAGATGAGCTCCCCCAGGTTGTTCCTCCTTGTAATCAGGTAAGTACAAGTCAACATATAAACTACATCAATTCTAACCAGCTATTCTAGATATATTCAAGCATGTCATCTTCCACCATCACACTTGCAGCTGCCAGTATTTTTAGCACAGCACAATTGGGATTGTCGGCGAAGGCTGCTGGCAAGATGGCTTCATTGTTTATTGACAGTTGATTGGCCCTTTGTGTACAACAGACTCCCTACACATGTCCTCCACACTCTATTTAATCCGCCAGCAGCATTCCCTCTGGCACATTGGTGTCTCTGAGTCCTGTTGCCAGTGGCAGTTCAGGAAAGAAGGCCAGCTCAGCCTCTGCACACATCAAGAACAAGCTCCAAGAGAAGCTCAGCGAGTTCAAGCAGGAGAGTGAGGGCTGCATGGAGGAAGATCATCAGTGCACTCACCGCTACGTGGCCCAATTGAACTATGCTGTTCGTGACAAGGAGTTAAGCATCCAACGTGAGCAGATCATGATGGAGAACACACAAGCTGATGTTGCTCATCACCGTGAACTCAATCGCATGCAGAAGGATATTGAACGCAAGCAGGTTGAAAAAAGCTGCTTTGCATAACAGATAGAGATGCCGCAACTTCAAATCCAACTGGAAGAGATGTGGCAGAAGGGGAACTCATCGGACATATCTCCCCCACAATGACTATGGTTTCTCACACATGCCCTCATCCCTGTCCCCTTCTTTCTGGGCCCCCCCTTCTGGCATCCTCGCTCCCCTCCTTCAAGCCTGCCATTGTAGTGTTTCCTGTTGTACTATCTTGTTTTTCTTTCTTGTGGTGTTCAGACTGTTATGCTGCCACTGCCACCACTGCCACCACCAATTCTTGTATATTCCTGCCCCCCCCTCCTGTCCCATATTTGGGCCTCTGGTTTTCTTTTCTTGTATATATGTTATTCCATTGAATGGTGCATGTTCAATTGATCCATTATATGTCTACTAAACCAATCCTAAGTGTTCAAACAGGCTTGTCATCAACTGTGTATGAAACATTTGCCCTGGTGTTCCCTCAGGTACTTCCACCACAATAGGTGCCATTGGATGATGTGGCTCCTCTCCCTCTTGCCTAGCCCAATCCATCATCCTCTCAACCCCCAACAAGTCCTTGAAATCTATGATCATGTTATGGAGTATCAGGCAGCACTGTATCCAGTGCAAGGCAATCCTCATGTTTTCTTTCATGCACATGACTAACCGCAGCTCATGAAGGGACTGAAACTGTCCCTTTGATGCTGTGAATGCATGCTCAACCCAAACCCAAACCTATGGATCCAGCATAATTCATGAGTGATCTAGTCTGGCTAAAAATGGTATGTTACCTTTGAAAGATACTTGTTGTAGATGTTCCTTGATTGTGATCACCCAGCTCCTGCTGTTGACTTGAATGGGATAACACACCATACTTGTAATGCATATGCACTATCTGCCCAAATCCAATGATCTGGAGGAAGCATTTCACCTGAATTCTGTGTGATCTCTGCCCCCAAGAAGGCATGTGCATCATGCACACTACCTGGATGGCCAAGACCATAGTCAACAATATGTAAGTTGTGAAGTAACACAACAAGCTATCAAATGATGTGAGCTGATAAGCTGTGTAGTAAATGTAGTATGTACCTGACAATTCAATGAGTAGGTTGACTTCCAGTCATGGAATGTTTCACTGAAAAAACTGGGCTTTTGGAATAATGGAATGGTCGAGCCATCTGCTGCAAAGATCCCGTTCTGCCAAGCTGGACATATATTCCCCTCTACAAATCTGTATGAGGACTCCATATCCCCTAAGTCAATCTGTGGCATCCGGATGTACTCATTGTGGTGACCAAGAAGAGCTATTGTTACGCGAGACGTACCAACTGGAAGTCGAGCGTACAAAGAAAGTCTCGACGGAGGTACTCACGGAGAGACACAACGTCGTCAAGACAGAACACTAGTGGGGATCGAGGTCTGGGTCAAAGACTT
>JBBPKY010000959.1:0-11612 GCA_038089495.1 Xerocomellus dryophilus
TCGCGCGTTCAAAATGGCACTCGCCGAGCCCAACCTGTCAGGTCCAAACAGGCGTGTTCGAGTTCCAAACTTGTGGTGTGTGAGTGGAGTGGGTGGACGCGTCAATGAATTACTATAAAATACGCTGCAATCTCGGATGCGTATGGTCTTCACGCGTTCGTGTCTCGTCGGCGGGATCGTGCGTCACAGTCGTGATACGAATCGTTGATGCCTATAAAACGAACCTGGAGTGACACGAAGAGCGAGGTACCTCCACCGCCAGCCCGAGGCCCCGAGTGCTACGCGTCCGAAATCCCTACTTGGTTGTCGAATCGACAACGCGTCGTTTTTTCGGTATCCAGAGACGCGCCCAGTACCAGCCAGTCCGAGTTCAGTACTCGGTAGAGTCAGTACCTAGCCCCGGCCTCAGTGGGAGCGACATGGTGACCGGTCCACCGGAGACCCCAACAATACCAGATCGACTCACCTGATTCGAGTCGTGCGCCCCAAAGGCGGCATTCAAATAGCCTACGTGCCCCCACCGCCAGTGCCAGAGCCGTTTTTGGTATCCAGGGACACGCCCGAGTGACCGAGTGCCCGTGATTCGGAATTCCACTGGCAGTACCGTATCGGTACCAAGCCAGACCAAGCCCCGGCTCCAGTGGGAGCGGCATGGGACTCATGATGCATAATATTTGTGATCAAAAAGCCGACGGTGACTTTGGTTTTTTTTTCTTTGCGCCTTTGATCCCCGATTCCTAAACGAGGGACTGCGTTGGATCAAAGTCGAGCACAGGCTGCACAGCTCCCAAGATCCAAATGGTGCCGTCGAAGCCCGACTTCTCGAGAACGCACAAGTCCGAGTCCGTGGCAGTGTCGTTCCCAAAGTTCCATCAGATCCGACTCCTCGGGTAATGACCGTTGAAGGTTCCTTGGAGTCAGAGCGCCACGCGTCCAAACGCTCGTTCTCGAGGGCTCCACAGGCGCGTCATGATTGCGACCGACTTCGGCATTCCTTGACATGCACACGTCACACGAAGTTCGAACCCACCCGTGCCAGCGAACCGCGCACTCGTCAATAACATATCTAATCTCTCACATGTCCCTAGCTAAATGTGTGTGTAGTTCTACGAACAATGTCGACTCGGGTCCGTCATAATAATCTTACATACGACGATGCGAAACGGATAAAAGAAAGGGAAGAGAGAGATGACCCTCGGACGCGCTATAATAATAAACTTTTAAAGTCTCGTTTGATCTCAGACAGGAGGCAATGAATAGAAGGGGAAGAGGTCGTACGTGTGAGCGCTCGGGCGCGTAAAGACGCCAACAAAGACCACGGTGCCAGGAAATGTGGAATAAAAAACGAAAACGCCCCGCCCGACGAACCTCCATGTGTGACGACCCCCTCGCCCACAATCCACGTTAGATGCGTTCAGATCGGTAGCTCGTCCGCAGTGCGTCTTGTCTTCCATCGCCATCTCCCTCGCGCCGTCCTTCGTCTCACCCGCGCTCAAAACCGTCCACCCGTGCCAGCCGACCGTGAACTCTGCTGAACGAGCCTCACGCCCGGATACCCCAGCTGTTCCTCCTCGACAGGCGAGTGATGATCCCACAGGCTCTGTCGTTCCTCCGCGTCGTCGAACCCCCTGGGGTATCGTCGTGACCGCGACGCCGAGCTGCTCCTTCGATCCCGCCGTGTTCGATCGTCGCCCGTGTCGGCGCTTGTACCAATGCCAGCGCCGGCGACCGCGCCGGTGCTCAAGGTCGGACGCACGGGAATGGGCAGCGCCACAGAGACAGGGGTCGCATACACCGTCTGCTCGCTGCTGGTGCTCTCCATCGACGACGCATACCCCGCGCTCTCGGCCAAATTCACATACGACGTGCTCTCGTTCTCCAGCAAGTGGTTCGAGGAGGGAAAGGCGGACATGGAGGGCGTCGAGGGCGTCTCGAACGGGTCGTCCTCAACTTTCGCACCGTAGGTGGATATGGTCGGTGCGAGAGGCTCGTCGTTGGTACGTCTGGGGATGACGATGGATTGGGTGTTGATGCCCACGTTTGGGAGTGTCTCGGGCGGGCTGCGGTTTTCCTCTCCACTTGGCTCCACCCCAGCGCCTGACCCTGAGGGCGGAGGGAGCGGCGGTATAGAGCCAGCGGGCGAGGTCGACATTGACGTAGGCGGATAGAGGAACGACGGCGGGGCTTTGGTGTCGAGGTTGGCGGGAACGGACGTCGTGCGAAGTGCGTGGACGGCCTGGGAGTTGTGATTTCCTGGGGGTGCGTACGAATGAACGAGGTCCTGCGTCCCAAACTTGACCGTCGTCCGACGCGGGCTCTGCGTTGAGGACGTCGTGAGCTCGGACACGCGATCCATCGAGTCACCGCGCGCCGAGGGCATGGGTGCATCATACAATGCGTGCCGCGTGAGCCCATCATAGGCGTGGTCGGTGTGTTGGAGAGTGGAGAACGGGAGCCCGTCGAGGTTCCCGACCATGCCCCCGCCGACGCCCATCCCGCGCGGTGCGCGTACAGAGCCGGTGGAGCGGCTAGACTGGCTGGGTCGTCGGGCACTCCGCGCGCGCATAATACTTCCGATGGTGCTAAAGGAACCGCGGAGAGCACCCATCCCCGGTTCTTCCAGAACAGCGGGGTTCTTTTCTTCGCCATCGGAATCGAGTTCGATCGTGGCAGGGGTGTCCGTGTGGGTGCGCGCGGCTTGGAGGAGTAGTGTCGACCGTCGGTCGAGGGATGTGAGCTTGACGGGGTCGATCTTGGACATTTGAAGAATAGTGATGCCGACACAGATGGTCAGGAACGCGAGTACCAAAGTAATGATTTGGGACGCCGGTGCGGCAAGACCTTTGTAGAGAACCTGAATCGAGAGGATAAGGCTTTCTGCAAACGAGGAACCTCAGCACGTACGATCGTCGTGACCATTGAACAAAATGAAACTGTTAAGATATGAGTATCATTAAGTGTACAAGACACAGGGGGCTCACATAAGACGTAGTAGGTCGGGGTTACTTGTGTGAAACACGTTAGATCAGGGACGGGCGCCGAACAGGTGGAACGTACCCATAGCTGTGCAAAGAAGGTTATGGATAAGCATATATGCGCACGAACCATGAAACGCGCACCTGTATTGAATAGCGCAAGCGCGACGTTTAAATAATACACCTCTGTCACTGCGCAGCGTCAGGGTTGAATGGTTTGGCGACACTGGAAGACACGCACACAACGTGACGACAACGAAACCCAACAGGAAGAATATAAACCAATTATTGAACTGCGGATGGCGTGAGCGAGTGTCACGACGAGATGTGTGAATGTACGAACCTGGTTATACCCCATGACAGAGGTAACGATAGCAGCTCCAAGACCGGTTGTGACGCTGACGCTGATGCCGCCAATCGTGCTGCAAACGCTGATGTACCAAATCATATTGTTCTTGCCATACCTGAGGGGTGATTGGGTGAGGGATAGGGAGAGGGGGAGGACTTTGGACGGACTTTGGACCGAAATAGATGATGATGCTCAGTGCGATGGCGATGAGTACACTGATGTAGGCGAGAAAGCCGGGCGCGATGAAGAGAAGTTCGAATGCGGATATCTCGGAAGGGGTTTGTTCTTCGGGCCCTAGCAACAGGATTAGGGACGGGAAGGAAGAATCGGGCAGGGACATGCCGTTGAGAGCGATGATGACAGAACCGATCTGAATGGAAGGGGTGAGATGTGATAGGAAACAAAAGGCAAGGGGCATACAATACAAAGAGAGCATCCGAGCCAGCCGAAGAATGTGAGCTTCTCTTTGAGAAATATGGAAGACAGGATGGCGCTGACTACAACAGAGAGTGCGCCCATGGGAGTCTAGAATGGACGAGTCAGACGAGATTGAAACGTGGAGTATTGTAGTACAGACCACAACAAGGGCCTCGACGAAGGCATATGCTGGGGGAGGTGAGCGCGGGTGGGGAGCGCGGGAAGGGACGGACCGGTAAAATTACAAAGTTCGCCGAGAATCATCACTGGGACGGAGAGAGTGAGAAATGACGCTGAGCCCGAGTGGGGGGATACATACTTATCATGCCGGTCCACCATAGCAGCTGGGGGGCGTGAGGACCATGCGCGATGAAATGAGACGGGACTGACCGATTTTAGGTAGGCGACGCCCTCGCCGGCGGTGTGCCCGGCCTGCGAGCGCAAGAGACCCTTTTTCTTGAATACGAAGCTGGAGCCTATGAGGAGGCCGCTGACGATGGCGAGGATGATGCCGACGACCTGGAGGGGGGTGAGTTTCAGGACGGGGCGGCGGGGGACGGGGCACCTTGAGGCTGGAAGGCAGCTGTATCGTCGTGGTCGCGTCGTCCCGGGGATCTAGGGGGAGCATAGTGGATGGTTGGGATGAGCGAGGCGCAGTCGCCGTCGGGGCGGTATCATGTCACAGGCCGAGGAGTTGCCTGTAATGGGAATGTGGCCGTGTCGGGTACAAAAAAGAGGAGTGGCGGGTGGGCGGTGCGGAGGATGATCATGTCTTCCTACCGCGATGACTTCAGGCTCCCCGAGACCGACGACATGCTCACCATGGCGCCCACCCGCACGCTGGAGCGCTACCCGGACGTGTCCGCACCACACGCCACCCTCGGTCACCATCCCGACATCTCACCCTGGTCTGACCCGGTGCGTACCATTCCACCTTCCTCTGCGCCCATTCCCATGCCCCGTCCAGTCCCCGCCCGCTCTACACAGGCCGCTCCGCCCGTCCGCCTCCACCGTCGCCGCGTCCCTCCGCTCCCGTCCGAGCGTCGCCCACTCCTCCACCAGCGACACCTACGTGCCCTCCGTGTCCGACGTCTCCATCGGCGACCTCCGCAAGGGAAAGAGCTCCCTCACCTTTCTCAGCGACATCATCAAGAAGCGCTCCCGCTCAAAGCTCGCCTCCTCCGACTCCATCAACGACAGCATGCACACCCTCCCCACCTTCACCCCAAACCCGTCGCAGCTCTCCGTCGACACCTTCATGACCCCCCACCCCCACCATCCCATCCCGCCCCCTCCTCCCGTCCCAAAGAAGGAAAAGGACAGGTCCCGGAAAAGATCCCGCCTCAACAAACCCCCGCCCCACCAAGAAGACGAACCCTTCCTCACAATCGACACCGATTTCACACATATAGAGGAATTCATCAACGTGAACGCCGTCTCCGGCACTCTCCCCCGTCGTCCCAGCGCCTCCTCTCCCAATGGCGTCGGCTCGAGCAACCTCGGCTTCTCTCCCCCCTCCCCTCCATCCATATTCACAGATCCCTTCTGCCCCTCCTCCATCCCGTCGAGGTGCAGGCGCCGACATGACCGCAAAGTTTCCCCAAAGACCATCATGCGGCAGCTCCATGACCCCGTCCCCGGCGCTGAACAATTGACCGAGCACTATTGGATCGCACCAGAAAGTTGGGCAATCGAACAGGACGGCGCAGATGCCGCTGCAGACGGGGCAAGCTCCAGTTCAGATGAAAGCCTCGTCGCCAGCAGCTCACGAACTCCCGATGACTCGTCCACCGTCACCGATATCACGACAAAGAAACGCATGCGCAGAAAAACCCATTATACGCACAAACTGACTTCCTCCGCCAGCTCCAGCAAGTTCGTCCTCGTCCGCATATATCGTGCCAACGGCTCCTATCATGTCGCACAAATACCCCCACATGCAACAGTCGCAGATCTCACCCCCTCCCTCAACGCCAAGGTGTTGCGTGGTCACGATCGAGAGATACACAAGCTGTATCTCAAGGAACGTGGAAGGGGTACGTAGACCTTTACATGTCCCTGTCTCTCCTTCATCTCCCTCCAGAACGAATATTGGCTCCGACTGAGCGGCCCGCTGCAATCACCCGTCGCCGTTTGGAACAAGCAGGTTATGATCAGCTCGACAGTCTCGACTACCTCGCGGCTGAAGACATGACCTTTCTTCTCAAGTTTGTGTACAAAAGCCAGCTGCTTGAACCTACGGTGTGTTCCCTCGCCCCAATCCTGCTCCACACCTGACCCTTTCCAGGTGCAAGATCTGAACTTTAACAACGCCGGATATGTAGATCTCACAGGGTGTGGTCTGCCCACTATACCCATCATCCTTCACAAAGATGCCGCATCAGTCGTATATCTTAATCTTTCTCGAAATCCCATGGTGGAGATACCCCTCGATTTCATCCAATCTTGCACCATGTTACGCGAACTCCGTCTGTCGAATATGGCGATGAAGAAAGTTCCTCAAAGCGTTCGACATTCGGCAAGCTTGCATCGCCTCGATCTCTCATGTAACCGCATAGTAGACCTTGATGACGCCGGGCTCGACCGTATACCTGATTTGAGCATCCTCAAGCTGCAAAATAATCGCATGGAACAACTTCCCTGGTATTTCCCCCGGCTTCGGATGCTCAGGACGTTGAACATATCCAACAATAAATTCAGCCATCTCCCTTCCGTCATTTGCGAGATGCCCGCCCTTCGGGACCTCGACATATCGTTCAATCTGCTCACGGGACTCCCAGAGGACATTGGCCAGTTGACTGCGCTCGAGCAGCTTATTTTTGTCGGGAATCAAGTATCCAAACTCCCCGAACAGTGCAGCCAGCTCGTCAACCTCCGAGTCCTTGACTGTCGACGAAATAGTATTGGTGACCTTTCCGTCACGCATACACTCCCTGGATTGGTGATACTCCTAGCGGACCACAACGTGATACACGCGCTTGACCTCTCTGATGGACCACATAGCACGACCACTCTCGACGTCTCGTTTAACGACATTACACTTCTCAAACTCGTCCCCGCTGTGCAAACACCTTTCGCTCTCACCTCCCTTGACGTCTCCCACACGAAACTCTCCTCCCTTGACGACTTTGCGTTGTCACATCTTTCTGCACTGCAACACTTGAAACTAGACCACAATTTATTTCGAACTCTTCCCGACTCGCTTGGGGAGCTCAGCCACCTCATCACGCTCTCCTGCTCGGACAACCATCTCGATACTCTCCCTGAAACCATTGGTTCGCTCCGACGGCTCGAAATCCTTGACGCGCA
Source organism: Xerocomellus dryophilus (assembly GCA_038089495.1). Lineage (NCBI taxonomy): Eukaryota > Fungi > Basidiomycota > Agaricomycetes > Boletales > Boletaceae > Xerocomellus > Xerocomellus dryophilus. Next base: position 7,051 of record JBBPKY010000959.1, read on the forward strand.
TAATAATAGCCTCAGGCAACTACCTCTCTCTCTCTGGAACTGCCCCTCACTCGTCTTGATCAACGTGACGTCCAACCTGCTCGATACGTGGCACGATCCACCAGATACCTCGCTCGTTACTCCCCATGCTTCTGGTATATCCCTCGAAGTTTCGTCGACCCCGCCGGGGCCACGGCCACACTTTCAGATCACGAGAAAGGCGTCGAGTGCGACGGTACACACGTCATCAGGCCGGTCTTCCCCTCCGCTCGCGTATTCGCTCGAGAAACTGTACGTGGGCGAGAACCGGCTCACAGACGATTCCCTCCCGCCGTTTACGATCCTGAGAGAACTCCGCGTCCTCAATCTCTCCTTTAACGAAATACAAGAGCTCCCTTTCTCTTTTCTGCGCAACCTCACGAAGCTCGAGGAGCTCTACCTAGGTGGCAATCAGCTGACAAGTATACCGACCGAGGATTTGCCCGGGTTGACGAGGCTGAGCATCCTGTTTCTCAATGGGAACAAGTTGCAGACGCTTCCCCAGGAGTTGCACCAGTTGCAGAGTTTGACAGTGATCGATGTGGGGAGCAACGCGCTTAGGTATAACATTAATAATTGGGAATTTGATTGGAATTGGTAAATTTCCCCCACCGTCCTACGGGATCTACCGACTGATGCTGTTGTGTGCCAGGAATTTCAATCAAAATCTCAAGTACCTCAACTTGTCGGGAAACAAGAGGCTCGAGATCAAGCCTCCCACTGCAAAACATCCTTCAGATAGTGCAGAGAGCGGTTGCGGTCTTGCCGATTTTTCCGGGTTGACCTCGTTGCGTGTCCTTGGTCTCATGGACGTCACCACCACCTTTTTGCCGAACATCCCCGAGGAAAGCGAAGACCGACGCGTCCGGACTTCACTCTCCGAAGTGAACAAGATGTCGTACGGGATCGCCGACAACCTCGGGAACACCGGCTACCTCACCATGTTTGATCTCGTTCAGCCCGAGTTTCGGGGACACAAGGACGAGGCCGTGTTTGCCATGTTTGGACGGTCGGACGTGGGGCAGAGCAATAACCATCTATCCAAGTATCTCCACGACAACTTTTTACCGCAGCTGAGCGTCCACTTGGGTCAGATCGATCAGTCAAAGGACGAGACGGTCCGCGATGCGCTGCGTCGGACGTTTCTGAGGCTCAACAAGCAACTTCACGACACGCTTTACGCCGGGAACCCGTCGAATCGAAAAATGTCCCAGGTGAGCGCGTCGACGGCGGGCACGACTTCGCTCGAGAGTTCGTATCGTGCAGGGGCATCCGGCATCGTGCTCTACTTTGTCGGGAAAACCATGTACGTGGCGAACGCTGGCGACGCCCTCGCGGTGGTCTCGATCCAGGGTTCCGCCGAGCTGTTCGCAAGAAAACATGACCCGTTTGATCGGCGTGAGGCGGAGCGCATACGAACGGCCGAGGGATGGATCTCGCCCAAGGGTCTCGTCCACGAGGAGATCGACACCTCGCGTTCCTTTGGCTACTTTTACCACTTTCCCGTGGTGAATGCGCGACCGTACGTGGAGGAACGGCAATTAACGGAGCAGGACGAATTCGTGATCGTTGGGAACCGGGGGCTGTGGGATTATATCTCGTATCAGACAGCGGTGGATATTGCGCGATCGGAGATTTCTGATCCGATGATTGCAGCGCAAAAGTTGCGGGATTTTGCAATCAGTTATGGGTCGGACGGGAGTACGATGATCATGGTCATATGCGTCGCGGATTTGTTCCGCCCAAAGAAGCAACCGACGACCGATTCGTCGATGGACGTGGAGACATATAGCACGTTGAAAAAGCGATGGGGTAAAAAGCCGGATATCCAGGACCGCACGATCGCTCGGTTGGACGACGAAGTGTCACCGCCGATCGGTCACTTGTGTCTCGTCTTCACCGACATTCGAAATTCGACCCAGTTATGGGAGGCGAACAAGGGTATGAAGGCTGCGATGCGTCTGCACAATGGCCTCTTACGTCGACAGCTGCGTATATGCGGTGGGTACGTCGTCAAGACGGAGGGGGATGCGTTCATGTGTTCGTTCCCGACCACGTTGGCCGCGTTGTGGTGGTCATTGACGGTCCAGATTCAGCTGATGCACGAGCCGTGGCCGTCGGAAATTCTGGAGTGTGAAGAGGGCAAAGAGGTATGGGATGCGCAGGGAAACCTGGTCGCGCGGGGGCTCTCGGTGCGTATGGGCATCCATTGCGGTGCGCCCGTCTGCGAGCCCGACCCGATCACCGATCGGATGGACTACTTTGGCCCCATGGTTATTCGCGCTGCGCGTATCAGTGGGAACGCCGCTGGGGGACAAATCATGTGCAGCGCCGATGTTGTCCGGGAGATCAACGCGCGTATCACTGAAACCGGCCCCGATACCGAATACTCTGAATTCCAACCCCCGCAAGCGATCGAGGCGATCCGGCGGATGAACATCAAAGTGATCCCGGTGGGAGAGATCAAACTCAAGGGTCTCGAAATCCCCGAAATGGTATCGTTGATTTATCCGGGGTCCATCGCGGGACGACAGGATATCGACTTGACGGGTGGATCGGCGAGTGCGTTGGCGCTGCCGCCTGCCAAGGTACAGTGGAGTATTGGGCAGGTAAGGGAGTTGGCGATGTTGTGTCTTCGCTTCGAAGCGCTCGCGAGCGCACGCGTTTTTCTCCCCTATCCGAGACGCAAGGACAGCATTCCACCGGGGTCGGAACTCCCGGAAGAGGAGCTGTTCGCGCCATGTTACATGTACGGCGACCCCGATCAGCTGTTACCCCCGATGCACGACAAGATGGGCGAGTTAGAGATCATGATGATGTTGGATTCGTTGTTGACACGACTCGAGAACGCAGCGTCGGCGATGACGGTGACGGTGATGCTGGAGAGTATCGAGGCGATGCAGACGCGGGAGGGATCCGACGAACGGACGCTGGGTTTGCTTTCGTCGTTGGTGCTTCGGTGATCGTTGACGTATGTTATTCGTTTCTTCCCGTTTCGTTCGGTTTTACTGGTCGTCGAACGCTTTTCTTTCTTTCTTATTGTTGTTCGCATTGTCCCTTGTACTCCGCCCGTCTACTAGCGGACCGTCTTTTTCCCTTGGACTTGTTTCCTCTTTCCTTTATGTCTTTTTATGTGATATCATTGTATGTAATCGGCACGCCTGGGTCCATCGTATATGTTGCATATCTATTTATCATGTGGGGCTTTCTGTTGTTTCCGTCGCCGTTCTTCTTTTCCTTGTTGTTTGTAACGATCATGATTGTCGTAGTACCTTACCATCCCCAGAAATCGGATGGATGACGCGAATCGGGACTCGGAGCTGAATGAATGAACTCGTATCAACCCTTGAACAGGTACCTTCACGTCAAATTCGGACGCTTTGTCGAAACCGAAGACCACAGCGAGAGCGCTCGTCCTTGGACCATTGTCCCTGTGGAGGTATGTCGCTCGATGGCCCCGAGGGATCTCGGGCCCCAGTTGTGTGTATCTATCAATTCAGACTCGGGCTCTCAGGACCGGACGACGACGACGGATCAGATCGATCAGAGTCGATCCCCACCGTGGAATAGATATGGTGAGAATCCATACGACGTGTTCGTACCCTCTTTACAGGCAGGGATCTGGCACGCCCCAAAAATCCAACGGAACGGGAACGACGACGCCGTACTCGGGCTTGAATTTCCGTTCTGCCAGGGCAACCACGGGTCGGCGATCCCCTGCGTGGCAGAACGACTGCCAGTGCGTGCAGCGGTGTCGCCCATCCATTGGCCGGCGGGAAACACCTTCACTGGTACACCGGCATGGGAAAACCCTCATGCTCAGCTCACACGCTCAGACTCTCCCAAAAGGAATTTCGAGGAGCTCAAAGGGTGTCGAGATGCATGGTGACGACGCTGGGGAGGTACATGTGTATTGGCACTATGATGGTAGTGCCGTCCGAGTCGCATGCTAAGAAGTTGCAACAGACCATTCAACTTCTCCGACCGAGTCTCGATGATCTCGACGTGTTTGGCCGGCGTCGATGGCAGCAATGAAGTATTTAATTTGCGCAGTTTGGTGTCCCAAGGAGCAAAGTACGTACTACTCGCCGGTGGAGGGACTGGCGGTCTCACTGCAGCGAAACAGTACAGAACGAGAATCAGACCAAGATACCCACTCGACGTCACTAGGCGTAGCGTCGTGAAGTGTCCGTAATCATCGATCTACGTCTACTGTATGTCGATCGTACAGATACCATCTATCAATTCATTCAGCAAAGTCTCCTCGCCGACCCGGACAATGATCAAACAATCCGTCGCAACCCGTTTATACTGCACGCGTGACAGCGGTGCGAGTAACAGCGCACCGAATGGCTGCATGAGGCGTGCGACGAGGCGCAGTGCGCGCGTGGCTTCATCGATCCCAGCAGCACGGCGAGAGAAATCCTGGTCGAGGAGGGGACTGATCCAGGGGTGCATGAGAACAAAATCATCCATCCCAGAGAGGTCGTCCGAAGTCTTGATCTCGACGTCCCCGAATGCGGCGGTCGTCGCTCGATAAACGT
>JBBPKY010000960.1:0-11603 GCA_038089495.1 Xerocomellus dryophilus
TGGTGGTGTGCATGGGTGGGACCTCAAACGGAAACTCGTCTCGAGAGGTGCCAATTTCTTGGCCGCGACCGTGCTCAATCCTGGGGTCAGTGACCTGACGGGTAGCTTCCGGTATGGGTATCCGATGACGTGAACGACTGCGGCTGACATGTCAGGAAGACTCTACCGTCTGCCCGTCTTGCGGCATATTATCACGCTCACACAGTCGCGAGGTTACGTGTTCCAGATGGAGATGATGGTGCGTGCACGCGCACTGGGGTACACGGTGGGGGAGGTTCCGATTACATTCGTGGACCGCATCTTCGGCGAAAGCAAGCTCGGCGCGAACGAGGTGGTTGGATATATGAAGGGTGTCTGGTCGCTGTTCACCTCGGTGTAGCGTACGCACGTGCTATTGTGGCTATGCAGTATGGATGACATCACGTTTGTCAGCAGTCAGAAAAGGAAATCATTCTCGCATCCCAACTTGGTGGATTCGCCTGACCATCCATCTTGATCCACAACCACCATGAGCCTCCGTCAGGACGTCCTCAGGTCGCTGACCCTCACAGAGCTTGCGATGGAGCGCAAGCAAGTCACATCCGCCCGCCATTCGGACGAAGATTCGGACGAAGAGCTTATTTACGTCGTGAGTGTCTGCCGTGATCCCCATCTCATGTCTTCCTCATCATCGCGCAAGACCTCCGCTCCTGGGACACCCGCCCGGTCCCGTGCACCATCACGGCCCAGTTCCAGACCGGTCTCGCCCACTCGGCGTGCCAACCCGCGGAATGCTCCGAGTTCTACTCTGGCATCAAAGCTTCTCTCGTCAGATCCCCTAAAGGCCTTTCCCACTCAAATATCGCAGCGTATATTCCGGTGGCTCGCAATATCAGATCTTGCTTCATGCTCGAGAGTCTCACGGAAATGGAACAAGAGCCAGACACTTAATTATAGTGAGGGATATCGTGTGTTTGCACTGCGGACGCTGACCTTGATCAAGTATGGTTTCAACACTATCGGAAAGAGAACTTCCACGAGAGCCTGCCTTCGGGAAAGTGGACTAGAAGGGAATCGAAACAGAATTGGGTTCGCGCACTTGTGTACTGTCGATGCTTCGTCTGACCCTCCCCTAGCGTCTAACACTTCTATCAACGAGTGCGAACAAGTCATCGCCTTCAAGCCCGTTGGAGCGGTCGTCGCCCTCTCGTTCAGGGTATCAGACACCCAGAGAAATCAATGAAGAGAGGTGGAGAGCGGAAGAGCAGACCCGCCCAGGCAAAGTTGAAATGCGGGAAATGTACAAGGAGCTGGGTGGTCGCAAGTCACGTAACAAGACAAAGCTTGGCAGTACTGGTGGGTATAGAGATAGGACCGGTTGGGATGACCACGGTGAAGAGCGATAGATATACAATAACGTCGGCGCATAGATAGCGATACATGATCTCAAAAGTTTGCACTAGGACTGTACCTGCAGCAGATCACGGAACGCTGATCGCATGCACTTGATAAATCGGTATACGTTGCCGGTTTGATTGAGCTCTCGTAACAGGATTGGAAGTGAGGGTAATGGTGGAGTCGTCGTTATAACTAGAGCGATCCATGTCAGACCTGGTTGGCGTACACGAGCGAGAACTCACCATTGTATAACGGGGTGGAGACATCAAGTACGAAGCTGAACTCCCGGTCAACATTTGCTTCGTCTATATGCGAAAACCGGATGAGGAGTTGGTCCGCTTCGATGCCTTCTATGTTGCACTTGAGCCATGACTCACACACGGCAAGCTCTGGCTCTAGCTGTGCAGCATGCTTGTTCAGTATGTCTCGTTCGGCATCCTTTTCTATAGAGGTCGGTTCATGGATGAATGTGGCACGGAGAGTGGATCAAACTGCACCTCGTTGTAGATTGGAGACAGCAGCACGATACTGTTCAATCTCGGAATCAATGGCCACACAAGTCTCACGAATCGAAGCTAGTTGACGTTTGAGTGCGGCGACGGACTGTTCGGCGTCGCGCCTCTCCTCTTGCTCCTTGGCCAATACTACGATGCTCTGGTCAGGTTCATAGGGAGGGAGATTCGCAACATACCAGCTAGCAGGTCGATCTCTTTCAGCTTGCACTGATTCGTTTCGGCCTCTACTGCCTGTATCCGCTCAGACAACCTCTTCTTGTCGGCTTCCTGGGCGAATCTGTGTTTCGTGATCTCGGCGATCGCGCGATTGGTATAGCTTGTGACGGCTTTCAGAAAGTTTCCGGTGGAGATCTCGTATGCTTGCAGATTAAGGTCTACTTGAGGGGTTGCCTGGGCGAGGACGGACGCGAGGTCGATGTGCTTATGTCGCATTGCGGACTGTTTCTTTCTCAGTCGATTTAACCGCGCTGGGACACGCGCTTCCTTCTCGACGCGTACGTCACGTGGTGTCACGTGTGGATCGCGTAGAGCAACGAGTGAACTGCAGCCGCAGCTTGATCTGATTCACAAACATAACGGCTGGCAAGTATCTCCCTCATGGCGAGCGCTAGCAAGGTTTCCGACGCTCAATATCGTGATATTCACATGGATACAGCAAAGAGTATCACCATTGGCCTTCGTGACATCCACATGAGCACTGCCAAGGGAGATCACGGTTGGAACGACGACATCAGCATGGATACCGCAAAAGCTGCAACGACCGTGAAACCGTCAGGCTTTCAGCTCTGGGAAAGAGAGCTTCTGGAGAGCTCGGAGGTGAAGCGGAAGGCCACCGTTGCGCAGCTCTGTGCGTCTGCTCGTGATCATCTGCGATGACTATCGATTGAAGGATCGTAGACTTTCTCGACTACTACTTTCAAAGCCTTGGCTATCTCGCTGCTCGGAAGGAACGCAGAGCGCGTTTCGATGCGGATACTGCGAAACGACAATTGTCTATGGCCGAGTATTCAAAGGAGTTCAAGTCGTACTGTGGCCGCGAACGGGTGTTGCTCAGGAAACGTCGCGCAAAACTGCGCCTAGAGCAATTCCATATCATAGCTCAGGTCGGTCAGGGCGGTTATGGTGAAGTCTTCCTCGCACGCAAGCAGGAAACCGGGGAGGTATGCGCCCTGAAGAGGATGCAAAAACGGACACTGCACAAGATGGATGAGGTATGCCGGTGACGCGTCGCGATCTTCGGGCGATGTTCACGATCATTGTCGAACTCCAGGTTCGACATGTTCTCGTCGAGCGGGATATCCTGACAGCTACCAAGACGCCTTGGTTGGTGCGGTTATTGTATGCATTTCAAGACACCCAGCACGTATACCTTGCCATGGAATACGTACCAGGGGGAGACTTTCGTACTCTTCTAAACAACTCCGGAGTGCTGAAGGAAGAGCACGCCAGGTATTATATCAGCGAGATGTTTGTAGCCGTCAATGAACTCCACAAGCTTGGTTATATCCACCGTGATTTGAAACCAGAGGTCCGTCGGCCTATGTTTTTGCGTACCGACTGGCTACAGCTGCCCACAGAATTTTTTGGTCGACGGAACTGGCCACGTCAAGCTCACAGACTTTGGGTTGGCCACCGGGGCCTTAAATCCAAGGCGAATCGAGTCGTTAAAGATTAAAGTAGGTCCCTAGTTGATGCGTAGGCCAGTCCGCATAACATATTTGCGCAGCTCGACAAGGTCAAAGACAACCAAGTCGTGTATCGATCGACGCTTGAAAGACGTTCCATCTATCGTTCCATCCGTCACGAAGATCCACGCTACGCTGACTCTATCGTGGGTTCACCCGATTACATGGCGCCTGAAGTTCTACGCGGGAAGCCATACACCTACTCGGTTGACTACTGGTCTTTAGGATGCATCTTCTTCGAGTTCTTAGCCGGTTTTCCACCTTTCAGTGGAGGCACGCCTGAGGAAACCTGGACCAATTTGAAAAACTGGACAAAGGTGTTACGGCGACCCGAATACGACAAGCCAGAGGATCTCATTTTCAATCTCACCGATATCGCGTGGGATGCTGTTACGAGGTTTGTCCACGTCAGCTACATCTGGCTTTGCTAATTGTTATACCTCAGGCTCATATCCCACTCGAGTGTCCGATACTCGACTCTAGCACAGGTAACGAATCATCCATTCTTCGACGGTGTCAAATGGGAAGATTTGAGGTCAACTCGGGCACCCTTTGTGCCTGCTTTGGATTCGGAAATTGATACTGGATACTATGATGACTTCACATCTCCCGAGGATATGGCCAAGTATGCAGAGGTGAAAGAGAAGCAGAAGAATGTGGATAAGGTCAAGGAGAAAGAGGACCTTCCTTCCAGAGGAGTTTGGGTGGGTTTCACATTTGGTAAAAATGGACCCAGTAACAGATTGCTGGGTACTTTGGAGGGAGAGAAAGATAGTGGTAGTACATTGGCTACTATATTCTAGCATTCCATTAGATAATCAACTTTTGTGCTGAAAATATGAATATGTAAATGAGATGGTGTACTTGTTATCTTGCTTGCAAAGCATGGTTCATGTTTTATCATCTATTCTGCAGATTCATGAGCCAGTGCTAGGATGTAGCAAATCTACCCTGTGATACTCTTATCCATCCCTTCTCTGATCATGTAGAGTGAGCAGCATAGCATTGGCATCAGCAAGATAGCACATTCCTTATCTAGACTTCACTGCACTTTTTTTGCTCAGATAAGTCTAAATAAAGTACAACTTTGAATAAGTCTAACAAGACAACCCTTCCTCTTGAATCAGACTTTTTTTACACTGATCCTGGACTTGAGAGCAATCAAAATTGGCATTAATTACTACATCTAATAAGCAAAAAAAAGTACCACTAAGGGCAGGGCTGCTCATCATGCACAGGGGCATGTGACAGTATCCAACCAAAGGGCTTGGATGTGAACATAGTTTTCATGGAAATCCAACCTCTGGGTTTCTTTAAGGTTGAGGTGGAGCCTCAAATTTCAGCACTGCTAAGTGGGTGATCCCTGGATATCCCTATCATGATGTCCTACCAGGCATTCCATTCCAACTTTGCTGCCCTCTTTGCCCTTGAGAACTGGAGTTAGATGAAATTTGCTTGCATCCAGCACTAGGGGTTACAATACATAGGAGAAGTCAAGCAGACATAGACACAAGACCAGACAGATCCCCTCCAGATATTCCACTCAGTCTTCATACTCGCCCTTTCCAGTTTCTTCAGCACATTTGTGTTACTCAACATGAATCACCTACTACTACTGTTGTTGGAGATGCCATTCAAACAGTGTTAGACCAAGAAACTTTTGATGACTCTCCTCCTACTTCACCCCCTTCTTGATGCACTACATTGATTCCATCCCATTCCTCATCACCATCTATCCAAGAACATGTCCACAGAGATATCCCAGAACCCACTGCCACATCAGCAAGAAGCTTTCAGTATTGTGGCTGTGGAGGACCTGGTCCATATGGATCTCCAGCTGCTGCTTGCAGATCCGAGGCTAGAGAAAGGGCTCACACCACAGGATGTGGTAGAGCTCAGATTTGCAAGATTTCAAACACTCACCAGAAATGTTTCTGTTGTACAGCTAATGTGAATGTAGAAAATGTACCACCTGAATGAGGCAGGGGTAGTAGAACCCATCGAACTAGGCCCATTCTCCCAAGCGAAGGGCCTTCAATAGTTTGAAGATGCTGAGATACCTGGAAAGAACCACGTGGTCTTCCCTCTCCAGATAAGACCATGCAAGACTAGAGCCAAGGACTTACACTTGGTCAATTCTTTCAGGTACATCAATGAGTCTATTGCCTCAGCATATGAAGGTGCTGGTTGGACTTTTCCCACCCAGCATTATCATTCTGCTCCTGCACTTTGTACACACCATCAGGATTTTGAAATCATTCCTCACTTCTTTTTTCCTCCCAATAAAGGTCCCTCTCCTGGAAAACTCTCTTGAACTAAACTGAATACCACTGGTACATGTCTTAAATGATGGTTGGAGATTTATCATGGAATAAGATCCACCCTGGCAGATTGAATGGAATGAAGCCTTTGATTCCTATCACTGTTCTATCTTCAGATGCAATCCTGCTTATAAAGTACATCACAGACTCCAGAAACTCCTTAAGAATGCCAAGACTCAAGATGAGCTTGATGTCATATATGAAGGAGTTAGAAGAGTTCCTAACAGTAGAAGGAATCAGAGAGCTGCACAAGAAGGAGAATGATGTCAAAGACTTCTCTAGGTCTATTAACTTATTATATGACACTCATTGTCACCCTTCTTGGCCCTTGGATGATAGAGAATCCTTTTCATACAATTCAGATTACCTTTTCCCTTCCAGAAATTTCTTGACTCTCAACACCCAAACTTTGCATGTACATGTTCCTTACCATTCTTGTTCTGATTCTAGTATTTGTGTATACAAAGGTTTTCTTACCAATTTGTACATTAGTAACCCACATTATTTTGTGGAGACAAATTTCGATTTATTTGAAATACTAAACTTTGTACCAATACCTGCAAGGGATCAAGACCACACAAAGAACAAAACATATCAGACAAGAAAGGAACAATGTAGAAGATTATGGCAGTCAAGAAATGGAATTGGTAAATGAAAATGGACCCTACCTACAGGAATTTGGATACTAGGAAATATACCAACTTCTTTCTTTCTTGATTATCTTTGTCAAATGTTGATTGATGATTATTTTTCAGATCTCCTTTGATACATAATGGCCCTTTCTACCTCCAAAATCAAGTTTGATAACACTCTCATTGGCTGCATTCCAACTCTTACTGGGCAAAAGAACTATGATATCTGGCAAAAACATATCATGTCCACTCTCTCAGCATATTCTGTTTGGGAATTCGTCAACAGAACTCTCACTTATGCTAGTCTCCCTGCTCGGGCTGACCTGGCAGACTTCCAGGCTAAGTGGAAGCTTCTAGACAAATGTATACTAGGCATTATGGCCAGTACGATCAACAATTCCCTACTCACCCATATCAACTTTACATGGGCTGACCCCAACACCCCCATTTCCAAGGTTCTCTGGAACAAACCGAAAAGTTTATATGGAATTGCAGGACTTGCTGGAATGTTCCACCTTTTTAAAAGAGCTTGGACCTGCCATATCCATCCAAATAATGCTACAGATGATATCAATTGTCTTATGACACTCTTTACCCAGATGCACTCCGCTGGTTTCAATCTCCAAGAAAATGTCCATGCCATGATCCTCCTTTCTAATCTTCAAAATGACTATCATACTCTCGCCTCTACTATCATACAAACCCTTACTGCTGCTGTTACGCTAGGCCCGGGTAGGGACTAACGTAGGCTCAAAGAGGTGAAGGCGAGGACAAGGAGTTGAAGGGACACTTCGACGAACGCAGAGAGTTGAGGGGTATCCTTCGACAACGGGGGAACGAGTACTTCGAGGTGGTATCCTTCGAAGGGGCGAGGGTTGTCTGGGACTTCCACAGACCAAGTGAGCTACTGGGACACAGTAGCGAACGCAGGGAAAACAAGGAGCGCCTACTCAGAAGTAAGGCGAAGACTTAGAGAAATCCGGAGGACTGCTTCAAGGTAGTATTGAGCAGGTCGAAGTTAAGGAAACACATGCGAAGTATCATCTACTTAAATAGTGGGGACGCGGTGCACGGACCAAGCAGTGTTCGTAGCACAAAGGCTAAGACGGATATAAAGGGAAAAGCCCGAGTCGTACGATAGGAAGAAGAAGCTGCGCAAGGCGGCGCATGAACAGGAATAGACGTCCGTAAAAGGTAAGAGGAAACAGAATAACGGTAACCATGCGCAGCGTGTAAAAGGGAAGCTGCGTTTAGGCGGAGGGCATTCCACAGGAACGGGGCGAAGGTTCTTGAACGTGAGAGAAAGAACTTTAATGACAAGGAAAGAAAAAGAAATCGTAACAGCTGCCAACTTTGACATGGAACATGTCATATCGCACATACTCTCAGAAATGGAACTTTGTGCTACACGTCATCCATTAGCTGCTCAGATTTCACATGCAGAATTCAAAGACCCATCTTCTCTTATTAATAGGACCAATGTGATATGATGTGGTCCTCCAAATCAAAATCAATGGAGGAATCAGATCCCCTCTTATCAGAGACCATTGAACACACCTTACCAATCTCCTGGCTATCAAAACCAGCAATCAAGTTTCAACCAAAACTCAGGCCAGAAGAAAGGTAAAGGTCCTGCAAAATTGAAAGCCCCTAACAAGGGACAAAAGAAAGAGTGGTACAATCAGTGACAGCAGTTGAAAGGCAAAGGGAAGGCTCCCGCTTGTGCAAATGAGCATGTCTCTTTTGCAAATGAAGTCCAGATGGACCAAGTTCAGCTAGAGAATGGTGATATAATGGAAGAAGAAGATTTTCTTGCTAGATTCACAGATCATGAAGAAGATCAAGAAGATTATGAGATGGAAGATACGTCTTCTATTACAGCTGCCGTTGGATGGGGAGATAGAAACCATGACAAAGACAATGGAATGATGATAGCTGGGTCATCTAGACAGCCCTTTCAATTCACTTCCTTCAAAGAGAGTCCCTTTTGAAGAGAAGGAAGCTATCAAGGGACCAAAGATGAAGAAGAAGTTGAAGAAAATTTCTTTGTCAATCAGAGGATTAGCCAGTTCGTCTAATCATTTCAATAACCTTGAAAGCTTAGATTATATCCAGACACTCCTATCTGCTTTACCCAAAGAAGTAGCTGTGGTTTTACCATGAGAAACTGTGGATTCCTTTCCATAAAACATAGGAGAACATTGTTTGTATCCACGCAAGTCGTGTGGATATGATTCTGAAAATGATTATGACTATTACTTGTATCATGGCACTTTTGTGCTAGGGGAAGATACTGAAAGAGAATTTGCCAGACACCACTGGATGATCGACAGTGGTTGCACTGATCATCTTTCACCTTTTGAAGATAACTTTGCACATTTAGGTTCTCAAACCCGTTATGCAGTCGTAGCTAATGGAGAATGAGTTCCCATGTATGGTCCTGACAAGATCATAATCCACCAACAATGCAAAGGATCAAAACCACTTATCTTAGAAGAAGTATGATATGCTCCACATGCTGGACATCAACTTCTGTCAGTCCCAACACTTACTAGTCAAGGCTACAAATGTCTGATTAGCAACCAAGAAACCAGTATCTGGGACAACAACAAGAGTTTGGTGATACAGGCTAACACCTCCTCATTCAACAACAATCTCCATTGGTTTCAGTCTACTGTGATTACTCCAACAGATGGTTGATTCAACTCATTGGTACAGGAAGATTCTTATGAACTTTGGCATTCTTGTTTTGGACACCTATCCAAAAATGCTCTACATAAAGCTTCTCAACATGTCACTGGTATGCCTACTGTCATACTGCTGGGAACAACTACTTCCTGTAAAGGCTGTGCCCTAGGGAAGATGCATGATTGTCCTTATCCTACTTCTGGAAAATGAGCCACTCGTCCTCTTGGACTTGTCCATACAGATTGAGTTGGACCCATGCCCACTGAATCACATACTTGTGCTCAGTATATTCTTACTTTCATTGACAATTTTTTGGGTTATTCACTTGTTGCATTCATTCATACCAAAGATGCCACTTCATAGCATTTCAAAGCTATGGTTGCTTGGGCTGAAACCTTTACTGGTCACTTGCTCACCTCTATATGTTCAGATCAAGGGGGGGAATTTATGGCCAGAGAACTTCAATTGTTCTTCTATTCCAGAGGAGTCACTTATCAGACTTTGGTTCCACATACACCCTAATAAAACAGTCGTGCAGAGAGGTTCAATCGAACTTTGCTTGAAAAAGCAGAAGCCATGTGCCAACATGCTTGTATACCATGATCATTTTGACAAGATGCTTGTGAAACTGTATTACATGTCTATAATAGACAACCCATGCATTGTCATGATTGGAAGACTCCCATTGAAATCTTCAATGGAAGCAAACTGGATGTATCCTATTTCAGGATATTTGGAACACATGCATACAGTGACTCCAAAAACCCTTTCCATACTGACCTTGACAGCAGTGTGCTTTGCACACCGCCAAACACCGTGGGAATCGCGCTTAGCTTTGGTGGGGTCGTGGGAAGTATACACTCTTGGCTACCGGTCGACCCTAGGGTCATATGATCCAGTCCAAATATGGTCGAGATATGGCCAATGCAAGACAGCAATACCATGGAAAGGGTTTTTTCACTTTTCAATTGGTGACCAGGATCTCACTGAAATCCTTCAATAATTGCCTTTTTTTGTTAGTATAAATAAAGATATACATATAAACAATATGTCTGAGTTTAAAAAAGTTCCCACACTTCTTGATTTCCAACCACCACCATGGTCAGATCTCTTTCTCTTGCACAATAAAGCACCATCCTCTCCTTGCTTGATGCTGGCCATCCTGGTGAAGCCATTGCCAAGCAAACTGGTGTCAGCCCTTCTGCCATATCCAAACTTCGCTCAAAGGAGTGTTCCATCCTTCCAAAGGCTATTGGAGGACGTCCTTCCAAGCTTTCTCCTACCAACATTCGCCATGTCCAACATCTAATCACTTCTGGCAGAGCTGAAAATGCTGTACAAGTGATCAAAGCCCTTACCAACATCATCAATCAACCCCTCTCTGCCAATACGGTCTACCTCCACTTGAAGAAATCTGGTATGAAGGCTGTGGTTAAGTCCAAACATCCCCTTCTCTCTGCTAGGCATCATACAGCTTGCTTGGACTTTGCTTATGCCCATAAGGATTGGACTGTAGAGGACTGGAAAAAGGGGATATGGTCTGATTGTTATGATCTTACTTCTCCATATGCGTGTTTACCTTTTCTCTTTCCTTCGTTGGGCTATCACTGGTCCTGGCATGTTCTCACTTCGCTGGGAACATTGTCTTCATCTATTCGATGGAACTAATGTTTCCCTCTTCCACTTATAAAAACCCCATGCCATTTCCCTTGTACTACCGGAAGGGGTGCTTTCCTTTATCACCATGGACAGTATCTCTCCTCTAACTAGTTCTCTTACACTAGTTATGTTCTCCTGATTACTCATTGCTTCTGTCAAGTTCTGAGAGATTCCATGCTTATGTGTCGTTTCCATCACATTCCATAGCATTCTACGCTTACATGTCTCTCAGTATAAATACCTAACTGCCATGTACTTTCTCTTTATTCTCGATCTACGCAATACAAGTGTATTTGTCTGGAATCCTTAGGCCTCTCACTTAAGCTTCGACCTTGACTTGAACTTCAGACTTGATCTTGTCTTGACGACGTTGTGTCTTTTCGTGAGTACCTCTGTCAAGACATCCTTTGCACGCTCGACTTCCGGTCAGTACGCCTTGTATAACAAAAGATTGAGAATCTCCCTCTGTCCCTCCTATCTAGGAGAAGAACCAACCATCCTTGAACCATTTCGACCAACTGAGCACTAAGAAGAGTCTATGGACTTTACCAAGACTCTGACGCCGAAGAAGAACACCCTTCGCCCCCTCAGACCCCAGAACCTCGAAGACAAAGAAACCCCCATGTTCCCCCTGTACCCTCGAGACCTACCCCCAGCATTACCCCTGCCCCATAGAACCCAGCCACAGTCCACCCAGTATACCCAGTACCACCACCCCCCATGTCC
>JBBPKY010000961.1:0-11595 GCA_038089495.1 Xerocomellus dryophilus
CTCGAAGTCGATCTGAATCCAACAGTTCTTTCGCATTAACAATTCCTCGCTATACACACACAATGTCTACCTCTGAATACGTACCTCGCGTATGTCCTGCTATCATGGGAGGCAAATCCCTGTGACACCTTTTTTAGCTTTGGCTTTACAAGGGATACGATTGGTCTGGTCGAGCCTCCGACATTATCAAAGAGCAGACAATGACTAGCACTGAGAACACTCCCGTATGTCCTGCCATCGTGAAAGCTTACTCTTACTGACATCCATTTTAGAAGTGGATGTTCGTTGCTGATTGGGAGTGTCGAGCCACAGACATTGTTGGCGAGCAGGCCTTGCAGGAGCACAAATAGAAGTGTTCTGCTACTGCTAGGGCTGTGAACCGTACAGCCTTGGAGTGGATCGAAGAGAGTACGAGTGATCAATTTGATTGGTGAAGCGTGTATTGTGTCGCCGCCGTCTTTGGATAGTGAAGAGAGTGTAACAGTAGCAGGTTGTTGGCAATGCCCAGATATTAGGTCAGGTGGCGGTGCTGGCGGCGTGTCGTCTGACAGCGAGCTGGCTCCCTCGCATCGAGCGCCTCGTAGTCTGGTGACCACCCGCTCCTCGTTTTCGCAGGTCGCACTCGGCGCTCTGTACGGCGCGTCCTCTGGTCTTCAACCTTATGGACGCCGCTCCACGCCAGCTCGCTGGTCCTCTCGCGTGTCGACGCACGTCGCGTCGGCACTCTTCGCGAATCGCCCCGCGTCCCCTGGTCCTCGACGCAGTGCCACTTCTCGCCAGCTCAACAACCCGCTGGCGCACTCTCCGAGTCTCGTGCCGTCGGCGCTCATAACGGTGCGCCCCAGACTCCCACGTCTCTCACCACTGGCTCTCTCGTGTGTCGACGTGCGCTGCACGCTAGGCACGTTTCGTGTCATGCATTACAGCCGCGTCCACTGGTAGTACCAAACTATACGTGCGCCACTGTGTCACTGGTATCCAACCATACACAAATCTATGCGTCCACTGGTATCAAACCATACGCATTTGCTCCTGCGTCACTGACTCTCATACGCCTTTGGGGCCTTCTCCTTCTCTGTGGGGGGAGCTCCGCTACCTGCGTCACAGGCACCTTCTATCCGGGAACGCAGCTCGCTCGCCCTCAGGGGCTTTCGCCCACATCATCACTCCCGCCATGTACACACCTACTGTATGTAGCATGTACATCATCCGCTCCTACCCATGAGCCACCGTCGTGATCGAACTTCACGGATGGATATAAGCAAAGAACGGAAGAAACAAAAAAAGATATGCATATACGCTCTTCATATTCTCACCAACATCTCCTGTACCCTCCCCCACAGCGCATACACCTTGGACGGATACTTGTCCGCTCGGATCTTTTCCAATCGCGGCATCACCGTCCTCAAACACCTCGCCAGCGATTCCAACCCCTTGTCGTCCTCCCAAGCGGCGAATGTCCGACCGGATGTGGATAATGCGGTGATTCGTCATGCCCCATCGTCATGCCCATTCATTTTCGTTTCCGTCTTCCCTATCCACTTCAGTCTCGGCCTCCTCCCCTTGTCATCCACGGACGGCACCCCCAAAGATCCATCAAGGCGAGCGATCCGCCGATGCGAAGGTGAATTTGCCCGAGGTGCGATCCCATTTTTCACACCCGGGCGACTCGTCGAATAGGCGAATAAAATCGAGATTGAGGGAGAGGATTTTGGAGACGTCGATTGGGTTTGAGGCATTTGGGAATGGAGAGCAAGGGTTTGGTGAGTGATGTCGCCCAGTTGTGACGGCAGTCACCCAGCTGTTACCTGCAGGCCCCGATGTGTCTCTGGTCCCATGAGCACGACCTCGTACACCATTCCGACAACATACGCGATATCGTCTGTCGGTGGCCCTACCTCTGCACTCAGAATGTCGAACACAGCAACACCTCGACATTAGTACACTCCTCTCAGGCCCACGCGCAGTCGCTCAGAGTTACCATGAATAGCTTCTCGCACTGCCTACAGTATCTCTAGACCATCGGCACGTTCTTCATCGTGATGCCCGAAAATAGACCAAGGGGGTGAAACTTGTAAGCGATCTGCTAGTTGCAAGGGTCCAGGTACATTGCCCCATCCCTCAAAGCTTGTGGGGTATCCAACGTCGACGTATGCGCGATCCACGTACAACGTCCCAGACTCTCAGATACACTGCGGAATTTGTTGGATGGTCTCTTCCCCAATCCAAAAGTGTCCTATTGCTCTCTTTCACTGCATTGAAAGGTTATCGCATGCTGCGACGATTCCCAGCTTACGATCTGGGATATGGCTTCGCTCCGCTGGTGATGACATCATCGGGTTTTCTAGTGTTATAAGGTGTATGGCACTGCCGCCCGACAGCAACTATCTCGCATGTGGCAGAAACGACGTGAAGATGATAAGTTACGCTCGCAGGGACGTTCTCCCCATGCATTACATACATCCTTTTTGGCTACCAGAACCTAGTAAGCACTGATAGAAGAGTTCGAGCGCCACATTATAGGTCTTGCCATGGGGAGGATAATGACGTTTTACACAACGAGTTTTGATCCAATCAATCGAGGGTCAACACCCATTGGGGTCGCATCGTTTCAGCATCATCCACTTCTCCCGTGCTTTTATGACTTTCTGCTCCCCAGAAACATAAAAGTCTCACTTGCATGAGGCGGGCTTTGAGCCACACGCGACCATAGCTAAACACAGATCCCGCAAGTCAGGTGAGCTGCGATCATTGCGCTGATCCGAAAGGTTTGTCTCGAAAGTCAGGACTGCTCATGAGCAACTATCTCCGATAGGCTAGCCGGCATCGCTCTAGACGTACATCATGATGCCTGGACGGGTTCTGGGTTCGGCTGCGGCGTTGGAGGCCTGCGCAGCATGATCATTATTGTTCGGTTCCCTTTCTGTCGCCGCTACTGCTTGCCTTGGCAGGGATTCTGCTCAACTTGAAAGTACCCGAATTCCTGGTCACGAAATCAATGCTCATCCCCGTTGCCGGGTTGCCCATATTACTTTTATCACGTTCCCAACATGCGAGTGCTCCTGCAACGTAAGTATCCACCCCCACTCCACTGGGATTTGATCAGTGCCGCCCCATCGTAAGTTTCGTTTCATCCATTCCTACAATGGATTTATCAAGTCCTCCCATTGACGGGGCTTCTAAGCGACCCCAAAGGGTCTTGCAGCACTGTTTCCTTTGTTCGGAAAATCATGAACTTAGTCGGATGTTGGTACAGAGCGGCTGGCGACTGCTGACGGTATGCCAGGGTCCTAGTGCAATCAAGGACGCCACTACTCGGCCCACCAACAGGTGCGCCCATAAATCAGTATGATGGTTTGTTTGAACCACGAAGAGATATAAAAACGCACTCCAAGTCAATCTGAATCTAACAATTCTTTCGCACCAATAATCCCCCGCTATACACACACGATGCCTACCTCTGCAAACATTGCTACTGTATGTCTTGTTGTCGTGGAAGACGGATCTTGATGACACCCTCTTTAGGGTCGCCTCTTTTGGGATCATAATTGGAACGTTGAAGCCTCCGACATCGTCAAGGAGCAGACAATGCCTACCTCTGAGAATGTTACTGTATGTCCTGCTATCGTGGAAGCCAACTCCTGCCGACGTCCTTTTAGCGGTACTTTGGTGAATATTTTCGAGCCTCCGAGATTGTCGGCGAGCAGGCCTTGCAGGGGCACGAATAGAAGCGTTCTGCTACCAGTAGGGTTGTAAGCCGTATAGCCTTGGAGGAAATCAAAGAGCGTACTGGTAATCAGTTTGATTAGTGAAGCGTGTATCGCAAGTTGTTGGCGATGTCCGGATATCAGCAGTCGGTCATATTTCAGGCCTGACCTTGTACAACGCCTGTAAGTTACAGCATACTCCCTACAGGGCTGAGGGGATTGGGGACGATATCATCGCCAACGAATCAAGTAAAGAACGAAAGAACGAATAAGATATACGCATATATGTTCTTCAGTTGCTCACCAACATCTCCTGTACCCTTCCCCACCACGCATATACCTCGGATCTTTTCCAATCGCGCCATCACCGCACTCAGACACCTCGCCAGCGATTCCAACCCCTTTGTCCCCAAGCAGCGAATGTCCGACCCGGATGTGGGTAATGCAGTGATTCGTTACGCCCCATTCGTTGTCGTCTCCGTCTTCCCTTTCCGCCTGGCCTCCCATCGCCCTGCATCGCTTCTCCTTGTCATCCACGGACGGCACCCCCAAAGAGCCATCAAACACGATCCACAACGTCTCCGACTGCCGACACGCTTTCAACACCGCCACCACTGCCCCCAGACTCGCGAGCGGCCTTGCCTTGGACACATCCGCCACCCCACCTTTAGAGAACGAATGTGGTGAGCATGCAAGGAGTGTCGGTGGGACGCACAACAAACTTCCCGGGCCACATGTGGCGTGGCAAGACTTTAATCAGCGGATCGAGGCTGTCCAGACGCATCCAGCGCGGGTGGGCTCAGAGTGCGACACGTTCGGACGAGCGATGCGAGGGTGCATTTGCCCGAGGTGCGATCCCATTCCCTACACTGGGGCGACTTGTCGAAGCGACGAATAAAATGAGGGAGACGACCTTGGAGACGAGGAGAGCGCGATGGATGGACGCGGCGGGGTCCTTTGCGACTCGATTACATCTGGGAATGGAGAGCAAGGGTTCGGTGGCCCGGACGGGGTCTCGGGACCTGTGGCTTTCGGGTGGCAAAGGTTACGACTGCGCATGCGCTGGACTCAGGGTGGCGGGGGCGGGGGCAAACAGCAGGGTGTGCGCGTGGGCAAAGCTTGGGAGTGGTGAACGGATGCTTCAAGAGTCGATGCCACATGATGCCAGTTGTGACGCGGCAATCACCGGCACAGACTGTTCACCAAATTCATCTGCTCTGGTTTCTGACCTCGTACACTGTGGCCTCTCCCTTCCAACTTTCATTTTTGTAACATACGCGATATCGTCTGACGATGGCCCTACCTCTGCGTGCAGAATGTTGAACTCAGCAACGCTCCTACGCCGGTAAACTCCTCTCATGCGGTCGCTCAGAGTCGCCACGAATAGGGTCTCGTACTGCCTACAATATCTCCAGACCATCGGCACGTCTTTCATCATGCCCGAAAACAGTCCCGAGGGAGTGAATCTTGTAGGCGATCTGTTAGCTACAAGGGTCCGGGTAAGTTCAATGTGTCAAAATCTTCTGGATGGTCTCTTCCCCAACCCCAAGGTGTCCTATTGCTCTCTCTCACTGAATGGCAAGGTTATCACATGCTGCGACGATACCCAGCTCACGTTTTGGGACACGACTTCGCTCTGCCGGTGATCATCATCAAGTTCTCCAGTGCGATTCGCGGTACAACACTGCCGCCCGACAGTAAATACAGCGTGAAAATGAGTAACGCTCTCAGGGACGTTCTCTCCATACATTACATCCTTTTTGGCTATCCAAACCTGACCTGATTCTTTGCAGCCAGCTTCTCAACTCCCACTCGTCAAAATCCACATGTATTGATGATGACCTGGTGAAGGCTGAAATGTCCCTGCCGAGAACCCCCGTCTCTATTGCGATTTCCGAGTACCATGCACATGCCAACCGCGAGCGCGGTTGCAGCAATGGGATCCAGCGCTCGACGATGCCGAAAAGGTAATGTTTCGTCTTTCACTTTTAGCCCCTCGTTTTCACCCGACTATGCGCAAGTCCGTCATCGCTTTAGGGTACATCGCCAGGGCTCTCGCACTACTTGCCGGAGTAAATCTCATTCCGCAATTCAAGTTGTCGACCTTGACTCTCGCCGGTTTTTCTTGCGTATAAAGGTATGTGTTTCGTTGGGTCCCTCTTCGATAGCTTTGTTCAACGGGTAGCGCCGTCGGCTTATGTGTTACTCAGAATGGTTCAATTATTTCTTTGTCTGCAAGCGATCTCAGATTCCTTTTCGTCATGATTTATGTACGTCTACAGGGATGGGCTAGCAAGCACTGATTGAAGAGTTCGAACGACACATTATCGGTCTTGCCATGGAAAGATAATGACATTTTTACACAACGAGGGCCAACACCCATTCAAATCGTGCCGGGTTGCGCCCATATTACCTCCTTTTATCACGTTCGGAGCATGCAAGCGCTCCTACGACGTAAGTATCCACCCCAATTACCATCACGTGTTTTCCCAGCCCAACTCCACTGGGATTTGATCAATGCCACCCCGGATCGTAAGTTTCGTTTCATCCATTCCAACAATGGATTTATCAAGTCCTCCCGTTGACGGGGCTTCTACGCGACCCTAAAGTGTCTTGCGGCACTGTTTCCTTTATTCGGAAAATCCTGAACTTAGGCGGATGCTGGTACAACGTGGCTGGCGACCGCTGACGGTATGTCAGGTTTCTAGTGCAATCAAGGACGCCACTACTCGGCCCACGTGGTGCCCCCATAAATCAGTGTGATGGTTTGTTTGAACCACGAAGAGATATAAAAACGGACTCGAAGTCGATCTGAATTCAACAATTCCTTCGCACCAACAATCCCCCGCTATACACACACAATGCCTACTTCTGCAAACCAACCACCCCCACCTCCTGTATGTCCTGCTATCGTGGAAGACGAATCTCCCTGATACCCTTGTTAGGTTTGGTATGACGACCCCGATTCCTTCTGGGGCTCTGGAGCCTCCGACATTGTCAAAGAGCAGTCAATCTCTGCCTCTGAGAACGCTGCCGTACGTCCAGCTGTCGTGGGGGCCTCAAGTTATTCATCTCGATGATACCCTTTTTAGAATTGGTGGTACTGCTATGGCTGCAATTGGGCAGGTTTAGCCTCCGTCATTGTCGCCGAGCAGGCCTTGGAGGAGCCCAAATAGCAGAGTTTTACTACCACGAGGGTCGTGAACGAGAAAGCCTTGGAGAAGATCGAAGAAAGTACTGGTGGTCAGTGTTGATTAGCGAAGCGTGTATTGTGTCGACGTCGTCTTTGAATTTGATAGTGAAGAGCGTGCAACGATCACGAGTTATTTGCCTATGCCCGGATGTCGGCAGCCCATCATGTTTCGACCGTATACATAAAACGTGGCAGCTTAGCCCCAAGAGTAGACTGCTCGGAATAGGTGCCATACTAGGCTACCAGCCGGCGCTTGCATACCTGCGTACACACGAATGGTGAAACTCGAGGTGTTCATTGCGGTGGTGTCCGGACAAAATGCACAGGGGTACCCGCCTGCCGTCGTGGACGCACTGGAGAACTATAAGCGGGAAGTCCGCATAGATTCATAGCTTTCGCCAGGACTGCGAGTAAAGGGTGGTGTCCGAGTCGCCCCACGAATCAATGTCCCATACCAGTCCGGTCCAGGACACACCGATACACCGATGTCAGCATGAATGCAAAGGTTGGCCGTGGGGCTGATGTCGATGGCATGCCAGGCGACGGAGACAGTGGAGCTGCTCTGCGTATAGCAACCATGCAATGGACGGTAATCACTATCTGTACAACGCCAGTAAGTTACAACATACTACCTGCAGGGGACCGGGGACCCCTCCAAAAAATGGATATCATCGCCAACGAATCAAGCACAGAACGAAAGAAACAAAAAGCTACCCTCCCCCACCGCGCATACACCTCCGACGGATACTTGTCCGCTCGGATCTTTTCCAGTCGTGGCATCACCGCCCTCACACACCTCGCCAGTGATTCTAACCCCTTGTCGTCCTCCCCAAGCGGCGAATGTCCAAACCGGATGTGGGTAATCTAGTGATTCATCACCCCCCATTCGTTTTCGTCTCCGTCTTCCCTTTCCACCTGGCCTTCGGTCTTCTCCCATCGCTTTTCCTTCTCATCCACGGACGGCACCCCCAAAGAGCCATCAAACACGATCCACAACGTCTCCAACTGCCGACACGCCTTCAGCACCGCCAACACCGCCCCCAGACTCGCGAGCGGCCGAGTCTTCGACACATCTGCCACACCCACCTTTAGACTCGTCAACCCCCTCAGCCCCGCTATCCATGTCTCGTATCCCTCATCATCCACCTCGGCCGCACAGTACGTGCTCATGTCCAACGCCGTCAGCGAGGGAAAGGAACGAAGAGAGGAGGGAAGGCGAGAGGGAAAAGGAGTCGCTCGCGGGGGTGCTCCAATACGACGATGTCAGCTCGATCGTGAGCGTGCGCAATCGGGTCTTGTCTAACCGGGTCGGCAACATTCCCACCAACGCCTCCATATCCGCTGTCGTCGATCGTCCGCGCCGATCCATAGATGGAAACCCGTCGGACTACTTTGGATGGTCTCGAGGTAGCAAAGACAGAGGGCGGTGCTGTTTCCGCCAAGCGACCAAGTGTGGACGTGCGATGGGAGTTGACCGACGTACAGGGCCATACTCGAGTTGTTGAGCTCGATGCTAACGGTGTCGAGCGTCGGTCTAGACGTGAGTGTGTCCGTGACTGGTTGTGAAAGTGCACAGCTGCGCAAGATGCGGAGGTGCGGCCATTGTCGGACGATGTCACCGATTTCGCGGGAATAATCGCTGTACGAGGACCGCGGGAAGAACGCGGTGAAGGAAGTGACGTTGGAACACAGGATCGAGAGATCTGTCAGGACAGCTAGTTCGGAAGAGACATGACTGGGCCAGCAGAGTAAGAAGGACGAGAGAGTGGTCACGAGGCTGGACCTGCAAAGTATTTGAGCAGCGATATGCTAGGATCGATCAGGTGGGACATCTTGAGTTCGCTCCATACGAATTCGGTGACATTCGGAAGCAAAGGAAGCGACGCTTTCGGGTACCGGGCGAGGGCAGCGATGACGTTGTGTTGGACCGTGGCAGAGACACGCCAACAGGGACAACGGATAAACCTGATGCGCACTGCGTATTTGCGAAACGTCGCCCACTGTTTCTCGCCCATGAATATCCGGACCTGCGGAGAACGAATGCGTGGTGAGCATTCGAGGATTGTCAATGGGACGCACAACAAAGGGATAGTGTTTCTTGGCCCACATGATGCGTGGCAAGACTTAATCAGTGGATCGAGGCTGTCCAGGCGCATCCAGAGCGCATCCAACCCGGTGCGCTCAGAGTGCGACGCGTTCGGGCGAGCGATGCTGCCGGTGCGATCCCACTTTTCACACTCGGGCTGGTCGTCGAAGCGGTGAACAAAATCGAGAATGAGGGAGAGGATTGAGGAGATGAGGGCGCGATGGATGGACGCGGCAGGGTCCCTTGCGGATCGATTGGGTTTGAAGCATTTGGGAATGGAGAACAAAGGTTTGGTGGCCCTTTGGACAGGTCTCGGGGCCTATGGTTTTCGGTCAGCTGCGCACGCGCTGGACTCTGTGCATTCCAGGTCGGCGAAGGTGGGCGGTGAGCAGCAGGGTGCGCGCCCGGGAGTCGTGAACGGGGGCTCACACTTGAGCCCCGCGCACGGAGGCGGGCTCATCTGGAGACCCGGGTTTGCGTGTCTTCACCGCGGTGAGGAACTCCAGATCCGAGCCAGGTGCACATGGTCGAGCTGCTAAAAAGAGTGATGTCGCCCAGTTGTGACACGGCAGTCACCCAGCTGTTACCAGACCTGGTTCTTTCGACATCGCTCGTGTGCCGTGACGAGCGGTGATGGGGACAGAGACGAGAGTGACGGGCCGAGTGGGAGTGGGGACGGGCAGCAGCGCGAAGCGCTGTCCGGCACTACCCGAACCTGACCTGATTCTTTGCAGCCAACGTCTGTCCCACTCGTCAAAGCCCATGCGGATTGATGATGATCTGGTGATGGCTGAAATGTCCCTGTCGAGGACTCCCGTCTCTATTGTGATTTCTGAGCACCACACACGTGAACTGCGACCGCAGTTGCAGAAATGAGATCCGGCCTCCGACAATGCCGAAGAGGTATGTAAGATTTCGTCGTTAACTTCGTTTCAAGTTTGACTGACTGTGTGCAAGTCCGACATCGTCCAGCCGTCTCCGTTAGGGTACATCGCCAGGGCTCTCGCACTACTTGCTAGAGTAAATCTGATTCTGCAACTCCACTGTCACGGCTTTGGAGGCAGATTTTGCTTGCTTATAACGGTGTGTTTCATTGGGTCCCTCTTGGATATACTTGTTCAACGGGTCGCGCCGTCGGCTCATGTGTTACTTGGAATGGTTCAATTGTTCCTTTATCTTTAAGCGATCGTAGAATTCCTTCTCATCATGATTCACGTACAATGACGGGCTACCAGGCACTGATAGAAGAGTTTGAACGAAACGACGAGCTTTACCGTGCAAAGATAACGGCATTTCACACAAAGAGTTTTGATCCAATCAATCGAGGGCCAACACCCATTGAGGTCGCATCGTTCAGGGTGTTCAGTAATACATATTTTTATTCAGCATCATCCACTTTCTCTCGTGCTTTTATAACTTTCTGTTCCCCAGAAACATAAAAGCCTCACTGGTATGAGCTGGCTTTAAGCCACCAACAGGTGAGCTGCGATCATCGCACTGATTTGTCTCGAAATCTAGTCAGGACCGCTCACGAGTCGAGCCACTTTTTGTTTCTCTGATAGGCTATCCCATCGCTCTATGGCGGTGGCATTAGAACATCGAAGTGTGTGGGGCATGATCATTGTTGCTCGGTTCCCTTCCTGTCGCCGCCACTGTTCACCTTGGTAAAGATTCTGTTCAACTTGCAAGTGCCCTTCCTGGTCACGAAATCAATGCCCATCTCCGTTCAAATCGTGTTGGATTGCGCCCATACTACCTCCTTTTATCACGTTCGATCCATTCGAGTGGCCCCACGACGTCATTATCCACCCAATTTCCGTCACATGCTTTCCCAGTCCATTCTATTGGGATCCGATTAATGCCCTTGCCATCGTAAGTTTCATTTCCTCCATTCCTACAATGGTTTGATCAAGCCCTCCCATTGAGTGACGGCGACCCGAAAAAGTATCTTGCAGCATTGTGGCCTTTATTCGGACACTGCTGAATTTAATCGGATGTTGGTACAGAGCGGCTGGTGACCGCTGACGGTATGTCAGGCTTCTGTTGCGATCAAGGACGCCACTACTCGGCCCACCAACAGGTGCGCCCATAAATCGGTGTGGTGGTTTGTTTGAACCACGAAGAGATATAAAATCAGACTCGGAGTCGATCCGAATTCAACAGTCCTTTCGCATCAACAAACCCCCGCTATACAGACACAATGCCTACCTCTGCAAACCAAGTATGTACTGCGATCGTGGAAGACGAATCTCTCTGATACCCTTTTTAGTTTTGGTATGACGATTCCAGCGTGACTTGGTTTGCTGGAGCCTCCGACATTGTCAAAGAGCAGATAATGACTACCACCGAGAACACTATCGTACGTCCTGCTATCGTGGAAGCTTACTCCTGCTGATGTCCTTTTAGTGGTGGACCCCTGTTGATGTGTTCTCTTGGAACGTTCGAGCCACCGACATTGTCGGCGAGCAGGCCTTGCAGGAGCACAAATAGAAGTGTCCTGCTACCACTAGGGTTGTGAACCGTACAGCCTTGGAGGAAATCGAAGAGAGTACTAGTGATCAGTTTGATTGGTGAAGCGTGTATCGTGTCGCCGTCGTCTTTGGATAGTG
>JBBPKY010000962.1:0-11593 GCA_038089495.1 Xerocomellus dryophilus
CGCTGAAAATTAGTGTCCGGCGATGGACACTAAATAGCAGCGTCCATGACTTCAGCGTCATGGACACTGAGGTTGGGTGGAACAGCGTCTGGGACGCTGATTTATAATGACTTTACTATTCACAGTGACTAGTCTAAAGCGGGACAGAATAAGACCGGTTTACAGCCCTACCCATAAACGATACTCCCTAACCTCGGCCGCATTCTTATCGACGATGCGCTGTACTTCAGCACCCCACACCTCTACTGGGCGTCGACGTTCCTCAGTGTGACCGATCCCAAGGCATTCTCTCTGGTGCTTTTCAGCTTCCGCAAACTCAAAGACAACACAATTATCTGGGACCAATGGCTTCAAGGGGTCCCAACGAAGCAGCTGTGGTCGAGCAGGAACGTTATGTGGCGGCACAACAGAACGCCCAAGATACAGATCTTCGAATACGAGCGCAACGTCATCCTCGTCAATTGGCAGTTTGCTAAATTCCAATCGCCGTGAATATCGGGAGAGCGGATCAAATCAATGGAATGTGATTCCACATACTTGATCTGTTCGCCAACGAACTTCGATTCACGATGGAGCAAGTCTCTGAGGAGACGCTCATACAATTTTCTACGATTTTTGATAGGTAGAGGGTTTAAAATGGGCTTCTTTGCCATTTCGCAAATAACATAGGTGGCTATATACAAGCCAAACAGGGACGGTAGGGGCCCTACAAGCGCAGTTAGTAACAGCCTATCAGGGGGGGGAATTTGTAGAGCAAGCACGCACCAAGCACGGGCAGTATTCGAACTCTAAAATCGTCGAACACACCCAATTCTTTGACGTCACCTTTCTGAAACTGCTCCTCGGGCAATGGCAACAGCTTGACGTCTCCGGGAACCTCGGTGGAATACACCACAGGTATACCTGATGCGACACCCTGGAGACGCAGTCTCCGCCTCACAGAACGCGCGAGGGGATCGTAAATGGTGTAAGATATATCACTGATCTGTATCCGGGTGGGATCGCACTTGGCACCAGCCCCCATAGATGAGAACACCTGGAAGCCAGCAATCGGATTCAGGCAATGCTTTCCATCCAGAAATCAGAATGTACCTTGATATTGTGATCATGACAATATTTAAGAAGGTCCACCTTCGTCGTTATATTATCAATAGCGTCTTTGGCAGACGGGAGATGAACCATTCTCTAATTTCGAAAAACACCGTAACTTACCTATGACCCAATCAGCGCCCTCCAGCAGTTTCCCGCCATCTTCCTTCCTCCAAATTTCCACCCGACTGTCTACTTCTACCCAACGGGAAATCTGCTTTAATGTCCGCTCGATGCAACCCACCTTTGGAGTTCCAACGTCAGAGAGCGTGGCCGTCGCATGTCGATTCAGGGACGACAACGTCACGTAGTCGAAATCAACGAGCCGTATTTTCGAGACCCCGCTGCAGAATTGAAATCGAGCCAGTCCTATTACAAGACGGAGAGGGATGCATCACTGCACGCACGATCGAACCAGCATGACTGCAACCCAGCTACCGACACCTCCGCAACCCACGATGACGACCGAACCAGCGCGGACGCGGGCCATGCTCTCGTCGCCAAAGAATGCGTAATTTCGCGCGAGTTGTTCTTTAATGAGGTCTTCACCATACCCGCCGATGTGATTGGAACGTATATATGTCTCTTCGGTCGGCCCCTCTTCAGTCATCACCGGAAGTCCATGACTCGCTGGAGGTTCTTCATGAGTGGTTATAGACCGAAGAACATCTTCATCGAGGTCTCTTCGCCGTTCTCTTCGGCGGTACGCGTTGTAGGCGGTGAATAACGAGGAAGTAATCACGCAGGCCGAGACCGCAGTGAAGACGAGCTGAGTCCGATGAGACTGAGAAGAAAAGACGTTCATGACTGACGTGAGTGTTTCCGGAACGTGACGCTGACAATAATGCATGCAATGGCGTTCAAGATTACAATACATGTAAGTAACAAAAGTAAACAATTTCATGATCAGTGGGATTTCGCTATCGTGTACTACAGCACATGCCGCAAGCGACCAGAGGTAACCAGAGCCCAGCTGGTGATAATAAATACCAGTATAAAGTAATGTCCGAAGCCAAGTACTGATACATCGCAGGTCATGGTCTTCTTTCCGTCTTCCAATGGTGGCGAGTGTATGGAGTGCGCAGGTTGGACGTTTGGCTTCCGAACCGAGGCCGCCATTTAGGTAACGTAGATGAGTGTGCGTCGTTGAGCGTTGATGATACAAAGAGTGATAAAGGCGCCGACGAGAACGCCAGTAATGAGACATGAGGCAGTCTCGATGAGTGAATGTGACCGGTCTCTCCGCGGCTTTGCGATGCCGTGCTCCGAGGACGGTGAATCAGAGTGCGTCTCCGTAGGAGAGCACTGGTCTGGCTGCTGCTGCTGATGTATGATGATAGTGGGTGAAAGAATAACCGTCGTCGGACGAGCATTATCCGAACCTTCCACAGGCCGATCGACCAAAGCGACATCCCGCGTTGCAGCGGAAACTGCAGGAGCTGAGTCGATGGGCACAGGGTAGAGACATTCAATAACGGAGGGTGGAGTTGACGGCGGAGGGGAGAGGGGTGGGGTGGGTGGTAGCACCACGTACTCCTCTTCGAGGTCGACCTTCTCCTTTGCAGGATCAACGTTGGAAATCACCTCAGCTTCCTCGTCCACGACGCGTTCCAGGTCTGTTACAACGTTCCCCAACCTACGAACCTCCTCGTTCGCACCCACTTTCTGCTTCTCCCGGACCTCCTCGGCGACTGCTTGAACAAGCGACCTGATGACTGTCCACATTTCTAGATGGTCCCGTGACCACCACTGGGCAGGCCATTGTGCGATCATAAAGGCAAGGGCGCAAGCCTTGTCGGTCGCTCCCGAAAAGTCATTCGCAACAACTCTGTGGAACCATGGTCTCAGGAAGGCCATTGCCAAGCGCACGGAGCCTCCAGTTGCATCGCGGAGGCGATGCTCGGCGGAGAGTCGCAGAAACTGGTCAGACATATCTTGGCAAAATTGTCGGAAACTCGGTTTCCGCTCCATGGTATCCCAAGCCAGACATTCCAACGAGGGCGGTAATGACTTGGGGCCGTGGTCTTGGCGCAGGAAGTAGGACGGAAGTTTATCGATCAAAGAGAGAAGCGGGACAGAGGCTAGAACGGCTGGGGTGGGAATAGCCCCGTAGACGAGAACGTCCTGCGATTCCAATGCGTATCTATACCACTTCCAGTAATCGAGGTGTCTCCTAGGCAATCGATTTGGTAAATTCGAATAGGCTTAGGGTGGTAGGTGGACTTACTCTCTGGGTGTCCCTTTGCGCAGTAATTCCAATGCGGTAGCCGCTCGGCCTGCGAGCATCCTCGCATCGATGACAGCGATTTCGACATCATGTTTCAAACCGACCCTGTAGCGTCGGGTCGCCTCCCATATTGCCCAGACGAAGCTGAAGGTAGTGGAGATAAATGGAGACATGTGTCTCTGGGTCCAGTCCATGTGCTGGGCGACGTCTCGGTATGTGCAAACGGAAGCGACTGACTCGCCATGGGCAAAAGAGGAATCCTTCAGCTGCTCAGCAGCTCGCGTGAAATGCTCGTTAAACTTTTGCCCAACGAAGTAGGGTTCAGCCGCATCGAAAATCTGTGAGTGGGTCTTAGGAGTATAGATGCGGAAGAGGAATGGATTGTCTTGGACAAGAGAATCGAAAGAGAAATCAGAGCCGAAGCCATACTGAGGAAGAGGAGTCCCGCCGATCGGGCTCTGCGGTGCTGGAGCTGGAAGCTCGGAATCTTGGGTAGGGATGGTCATCGTCAAGAGTCGGTGGGTCGGCTCAGCTTGATGCTGGGGCGTAAGGGTTTTCTATCATCGTGGAAGTTGGACCTCGTGTCTGCCAGGTGTTATCACTGCCTATCCAAGACATGGCGCAGGAGTGCTGCAGAACACGACTCACAACACGTGTAGTCCGTCCGGCGTAAGGCATTATGCAATTGCTCGTCTCCGAGTCAGCGACGCTCAAGGTGGTTGACTTAATTAGCTGACGTCTTCGTTGTCGAGCCCCGGGCCGCTCAGGCTGGCGGACTCACGACAAGCCGGAGCGACGCTCTCACACTGGTGGCGGAATACTCGCTTCAAGCTCCAACATCACGCGCCGCAGCAACGTGTTCCATGCTGGCTTCCTCGTGCAGCACCGCTTCAAGAAGCTCCCGAGATACCGAATTACTTGTGCGTTGACAGTATGCACTTGGTGCTACAATGTAATCGATCACAATGCATAAGAGGTAACACCTAGGATTTCGCGAGCAGGGTTGGCCGCTTGTACGTCTCTTTCCTCCTAAATGAATCGCACATTTCCCGCCGGTAGTGCATGGCTTTTTGGCGGTCGGTCCTAACCACGTGCGTCATTACAGATAAGCTCGTCTTCGAGTACCGTGGCGCCATGTCCTCGGATCGGCTTATTACAGAATCATAATTCAGAACTTGGCGTAGTTCGGTGCGCAGCAATGTCTTGTGAAAGTCGTTGATGGGGCAGAGAATCTTCCGCTGTCCGGATCACTTGGCGTCGGGTGAGCCTTCTCGCTTTCCAAAGGCAAACAACTCGGGAAAGTCAAGGGCCCTTTCCAGAGCAGCACATAGCAAAGTTCTAGTAGGTAATCTGATCTTGGCGTCCTCTTCAGACCTTCAAGACCGCCGGACGCTTACATAATTCAAATCGGCTTTCTGAAACGAGCTTTGGGATGCGGCTGAGGCCGTTTCTTTTTGGAAGGACCCTTAATTTCCCTTTTCGCTGACCCGTCCTCCAATCACAGCTCTCGGATGGCCTACGAAAGTTCTTCAAGCGGGAACGTTCTACAGTGTCTTTTCAGATGGCTCACTCCAACCCATGAGAATCCAGAATCCAGACCCCTCAGGAGGACCTCAATGCCACGAGGCAAGCTAAGGCGACTCGCAGCTTGTTTGGGTCTTGGCGACCACCTGCTCAAGCTCGGCTCAGCTCGGCTCTCGTCTCGTGGCGTTTATGCGGATCGTTGCCACGTCTACTACTTTTTGCCACGTTCGTAAACAAGTTGGACCCATTCATTGGTTCTCCCTGCTCAGAGGTGCCAAAATCCGCACAGAAGCCGTCGTGCTCGTGACCGGTGAGTGCAAAACGCCGCACCGTACTCACATGTTGTTTCTCATGCGTCGAATCATCCAGGGCACTGCTACCTGTATCTATACTTGATCTGACCTTGGTTTTCTTGGCGGGTGACGCTACAAACTAGATTAGATGCGTGCCGATTCAGAGCCCTGTTTAAGTCCGCTCCATTACCGTTATCCATGACGATCTCACCCAAGACTTTTCAATGGATTGTGTCGCATCCGTGGAGCACGCTTGACTGGGAGTTGTGATTACGAACATATAAAGTGAGCTGCTCTAATTAGAATGAACGCCATCCGCAATGGCCTCCCTGTACCGTCTAGCCACTGGTGCTATCCTTGCCACCCCCACTAAAGTCGTCACTACTTCCTTCAGCCATTCGGCCGTCCTGTCTTCTGCCGCTCTTTCTGCCGGGCCATTTGAGGCCCAAAACATTCCAGAGATATTCGACATCTTCGATGCTCCGGTGAAGCTTCGAGAGAGGAACACCCCCAACGAACCATTGAAAACGCTTAGCTCCCTTTCTACCGGGGGTGTAACATCCAGGGCATGTCGTCCACGGAGCGCATACGGCGACGCATTAGATTTGCCGTGGTCTCTTCCCCCTCCTGTCACTTTCGATGGTCCCGCCTGCCCCCCACATATGTCACCTTTGGGCCTACAGAAACGCCGTCTGCAACGTCAAAACTTTACCCGTTCTCTAAGAGAAGATCATAAGTCTTCTGCTGTATCATGCAGTGCCTTTACGTCAAAATCAGAACCTCTTTACCAGCTATTTGATGGGCCATCCCGTGTCACTCGCTACCGATATCCGACATCGCAGAATGAGGTGTGTAGTGGCGTAACCTTCTTATTGTTTCATCCCTTTCTTATTGCCTTAATTCACTAGCGGTATTCCTTCACACAGGTTTCCTTAGCTCTCTGTTTATCTAGCGCGTTCGGCTGGCTCGCGTTCAAGGATAACCTGAACCTTTTTCAACAAAATAATGTCAGATCTCCATGACAGCAATACCTGCCTCACCCATTACTTTTTTATCATCAGAATCTGCTGCAATAAGGTCAGGAACCAAATCAATTTACCTGTGTGGTCTGGTCTCAGACTGATGGTCGATTAACAGATGTATCGACTCATGCACATAGATATCCGGCGTTCCTGAACGTCATATTCGGTATACATTGGCCATATTTTTTCACTTAGCTTCGCATGATGCCACTGCCTGGGTCTCGTGCCGGAATACTTTATTCGTCTCCGTTGTATGTGAACTGTCACATGTAGCTCGTATTGCCATTTCGCATACCTCTGGAACTCACACACTCTGCGATAGTAAACAGGAGCTCGTGTGTATGTATAGTTATGTCTCCACACATTCATATGTAGCATTGCATACTTCTAATTCCAACGTCATTGATAAGGCCGCGAACGCACAGCATGAATTCGATTGCAGCTGAGGCCATATGCATGGGTACGACAATGAGCACGGGCATCTGGAGGATTATATGATGTTACCACTTGGCGCTCTTTCCTCCAATTAGAGCTCTCAAAAGTCGATACAAGAAGGCAATTAAAGGTCCTACGAAAAGGTTTTTGCTCGAAAACTTGTCAGGACTACTCCGTAGCAACTTTTTATTTCTCTGACGGCCGGCCACTCGTCGCTGTTCCACGCACATGGCCTCACCTCAGGCTGTCGGTGTAATCACATTCATCACCAGCACTGTCCGGCCGACAGTTTTCGCAATTCATCTCAGAGTGCCTAGCACCCGAGCGGGTGATTCGGAACGACCTCGCATCAGCGGCATTAGCAAAAACCGGACGCGTGTCCCATAAAGCCAGAAAATCGACCTTTTTCATGGGACATGCGGATATTGCTATTCGGCCTCAGCCTGAGTTTCGTCTGGACTCTGGAACGAGACTCGAGAGGTTTCACTTCACTTAGACTTATGTGCGCAGTCTAATAATGATTTGCTTCTACTGCCTCGAAAATACAGATTTCACGGCTCACAAAGATACCTGGAGTGTCCCTAACGTGAACGTAGTATCCTACCTAAGTATTGGAACGAACTTCCCGTCGAACTTGAAGTTGACGGCATGCCTCGGCGACACGTCCCGGCAAATTCCGGCCCGAGCAATACGTAAACTACTACCTATGGGTCATCTGGCAGGACGCAGGATCTTTGCACGCGATGCTCCCGGCGGCGTGCCAAGTGGCACTATCGTCGGGTTCTCGATGTGAGTAATCGCTGTTCTCCGAAATACAGGTACAGGTACAAAGTCCTTGGAACCAGCGTCCTTCAAGTTCGAATGTCGGAGCGATAATTCTCAGCGTGCCTAGCCCCAGCTGCCTTCAAGAGGAAGTTGAGCCAATCCTGT
The DNA here is from genome assembly GCA_038089495.1 of Xerocomellus dryophilus. NCBI lineage: Eukaryota > Fungi > Basidiomycota > Agaricomycetes > Boletales > Boletaceae > Xerocomellus > Xerocomellus dryophilus. Next base: position 7,521 of record JBBPKY010000962.1, read on the forward strand.
TTCTTCGTGCTCGATTCTCCCATGCTCGATTCTGCCCAGCTCGCTTTCCCTGAGACAATGAAATCATATATGGGGTGCGCAATCTCTCAAATTAAAAAGGTCCGCGAGTTCAATTGCGGCATAAACCCAGATAAACTCCGCAGAGGCATAGCTTGCTGGTCATTATTCCATTCACTGCCGCATCTCTGTCCAGTGTCCACTGGGTGGTCTGACCTGTCCGGCTACTGTCGGCTACTAGCTGGCTGTAGCTAACCGTTTCACCGACGCCAGCAGGTCACTGATCAGCAAGAGGGCCCATTCGTCCAATGTTTATGACTAGAAATCAGGATAAGGCCGTTGAACGTTTGACTCCGACGGATCATATTTGGAGTCAACTGTGTACTCCAGCATTAGCATAATCAACGATTATCAGGCTGGGCTGTCACATTTGGACAACTCCACCACATAGATCGGGGCGATAATCACCACGCTCTCTGTGCGATCTCTCAGAAGGACTTCTATCCTCCGGTTTTTGGCCTACCCGAACACCCTGTAAGTAGCCTACTAATCTGTGTGAAACGGTTGGCTGCGGTTAGCTGGTAGCCGACAGCGGCCGGGTCCGTTGACAGCTTTCAGAATCATGTCTGCAGACGCTCGTTTATTTCGCTCCTTCCATTTCGAACAGCCCCGAACTTACGTTACAATCTCCAGGGCACGCTGACAAAAATGTCGTCACGGGTGACCACATTCTGGCTATATCAGAATGGCCGTGAGGCTCGAGGCCCCACGGTCCACCCCACCAGTCCCTCTGCCTGACACTCCCCTCGAGCCCGCTTACACTCGCAACGCACAATGACGATTCTCGACACTGTCTCTGATACCTTTTATAACGCGGGCGTGATGACCTGGGATGTCTTTCTGGCACTAGGCAATCTCGTGCGATTTAGCCGACCTGTTGGAAAAGTGACGCCCGAAGGCCATCCGGGCTATGGAGGATACTGGCCCGAATACAGGTCGGCGCAAGAAGGCGACAGTCGATGTTCCTGTCCAGCGCTTAACGCGATGGCTAACCATGGTACGTTCGCACGTCGATATGGCCGTCGCGCAACCCGGTTCACCGGCATTCGCTTTTCATCGTTTTAGGCATCATCTCGCGCAGTGGACGAGGCATCAAGTTCACCGAACTCGGTCGACAGATCCGTACGACGTACAACTTTAGCTCTTCGTTCTGCGTCTTGGTGCCACACATTGCCGCCCGCATGTTGAAGAGGAACTACGGCGAGGATACGTTCGATTTGGAGGAGCTGGACTTGCACAACGGCATCGAACACGACGCTTCGCTCACCCGTACGCACATCGTCTGCCGCGCTGCGAGTGGACAATGAATATTGAATCGTTGACGTCGTCTAGGACTGGATACGGCTCTGCAACCCAACCAATCCGTCAAGGACGACGCGCTGATCGAGGAGCTTCTCTCGTTTGCCACTGGCAAGGACGCCAACGGTAAAGCGCTCCTCACCAAGAAGGACATGTCTCGCATTTTGGGGAAACGGCGTGCACAAGCCAAGGCGACCAACAAGGAGTACACGCTAAGCTTATTCCACAAGCTCTTTGGGAGTTCCAAGTACGTCGTCGTCTGAACGTATTCATCTTATCTCGGATTAACGTGGGCGCCATCGCTCGTTTTGGTCTAGTTCGTCGACGCTGCTTACCATCTTTGGTGGACGGGTGGATGATCTTCGGACGGTGCTTCTGCAAGAACGTCTTCCGGAGGGCTGGGAATCGCGCGTTCGCAAGCCCAACGGGCTGACCTTTCTCAAATTCAACTTTACTGTCTTGCCAGTGGAGTTTGGCATCCGGGAGGCGGACTGGGAGGAGGAGGCGAATCAGGGCGCGGACAGTCAAGCTGCCGTGAAGAACGTGTAAACGACTGGATCTGCCGTGGCGCTGACTTTGAAAATGGTATCGATGCAGTGCTTCATTTGCTTGTTCGTCGTCTGAACGAGGTTCACGATATCTCGTACAATATATATGCACTTGTATTTTCTGCTACATATCTTTCGCGTACTGTATAATAGTCTTGTGCATGTTTGCTCTTACAATACGACAACGTTCGTGTTTGTGGAGCTACATCGTAAGCATTCAACCAGCGTGCAACTAGCTAGACGAGTACATAGGTATGTTTACATATCGGGGCCGGAACAAGACAGCACTTTCTTTGCTTCAAACATCCCCTACCGTGCGTTCCGGCTTAGAACCCACTATACACCTTTCCCCCGCTCGCACTATCCGTCAGCCAGAACCAGTGGTCGTTCGATCCTTCCATTTGACCATACCCACCACCATGCGATCCAAAGCCGGGTGGACCATGCACATGGTTGTTGCCTGCGCCAGGACCATAGCGGGCCTTGGACAGCGTGAGTTCGATGGCGAGGCAGTGTGGGAAAGGGACAGGCGAGGACGGGGTAGGCGTTGGGGACTACGAATCCATAGTCAGCGCGATGACAGCAGATACGAAACGAAAACGCACCTCCCAAACACGACCCTCGCCGACGATTCGCCTCAGGAGCGGCGACTCCCGCATGAGCATGCGGACGGAGAGAGGGGTGAGCAACGCGTAGCCTGCGAATGGCGCGCCATGCGACCCGCCTGCCCCGGCACTCGTACCGGGGCCGGTGCTGTTCGCGTAGTAGAAGTCTGCGGCACTGGTGTCGATGACCAACTCTCGGAGTGCTCTGGCACGCGAGAGGACACTAGCCAGTACGCTGACCTCGGGCCTTACACCCGATCTCGTGGAGTGTCCTTTGGATCGACCAGGGGCTCGGCCCGTCGTTTTACTCGGCTTCGCCGAGGCCGTGGACGAGAATGCATTCCCTATGACGACGCCTAACACTTGGATACCTTCGCAGCGATCCACGACCTCTCTGAGCCCAGCGGGGGAAATCTGGGGAAGATGAAGAACCGCGAGTGTGGACGGGAATGAGGAGACGAGTGAAGGCATGTTTGGATCGGGATTGGGGGGGTTTGGAGGACCTACGCCAGGTGGGTCATTGTCGTTGTCATCGTTGTCATCGTCGTTGCCATTGGGATTACCAAGGGGAAATGGAAAGGGAAATCCAAAAATGGTGGGATTGCCTGGATTGATCGGGGGCGCGGCCGAGTGGGCGTTTCCGTGAGGATTTTGGGGGGTGAGGAGTGGTGGGTCATTGGCTTGGTCGCTTCCGTGACTGTACCCGTGTGGATGTACATGGCCGGAGAAATTTTGGCCGGGTGGGCCACCTCCGCCGGGAGCAGGACCGCCGGGGCCGTTTCCAGCGGCAGCAGCGGGTGGTGCGTCGGGGCGCTCTGAGGAGCCTTTTATCTCGCCGATCCAACCGCCGCATATGGCGAGGGCATCTCTCGGGGAAAGGCGAGAGACGATGCGGGCGATGAGTGACTGAAGGCCGGGATAAGAGGCACGGATGTCGACGGATAGATGTGTGAGAGGCGGGATAGAAAAATTGAGGGGAGGAAGGATGCTTTCATGAGATGGCTGTTGGAGACGTGAGGGAATGGAATGGGAACGGCGACGGGGACTTACGAATATAGTAAAGGACAGCTCACGGAGGTCAGGGGTGTGTGCAAGGGCCTTGAGAACGATGGTATGCGTTATCCTGGGGCAGCCGATCAGGTGGAGACCACGGAGACGGGGCAGCTGAGCAAGGGTGGCGTTGAGCACGGTGGAATCCGTGTCCTGGGACATCTGGGGCGCGTGAGCATCGTGGCGGGGGCGGGGGCGGGGCACGTACGAATAGGGTGAGGTGGGCGAGTGTCCTTTGCATGCCAGCAGTCCACTTTGGCAGCGCGCCGACGACGTTCCAAGAGGGGAAATCGAGGGCGAGGCTCTGGAGGCCGGTGCGGTCCTGGAGGACGGAGATTTGCCTGGCGCCGAGTGGCGCAGATATCCTGAGATGGTGGAGCCTCTGCTTGTCGAGGAGGTGGGGGAGCAGTGGGGGGAGGATCTTTACTGTGCAGACGAAGCAGCGGAGGTTTGTCGCGGTGCGGAGTGCGTGTGCGAGCTCGTTCAGGAAGGCGGGGCTGATGAGGGTCGCGGC
>JBBPKY010000963.1:0-11593 GCA_038089495.1 Xerocomellus dryophilus
GAGAATTAGCTAGAGGAGGGGAACGCTGTCCATGGATGAAGAGAAAAGAAGAGAATACCTCTCCCGGTGGGACTACAAGGGAACGGTGTGAGGTGTTAAAGGAGGACAAGAGAAACTGTGGTTCCATTGAAGAGATGGAGACAATGAATCCAGCGAAGGGAAAACATACCGGGTCCTGCAGAGACGCGGCGAAGGAAAGAAAAGAGGAACAGACACTTGTAAAGAAGTAAAACTGTAACAATACCCTTGTATCCAGATACTAACTGAATACCTCAAGAGGATCAGGAACAGGAGAAGATTTCTCACCAACAGGAAGCTCTTGTCAAGGCCAAGTGATGTGAGGAATGACTCCGGAAGCGTGATCAAGCCATGAAAGCAGCACAACACGATCCACTCAAGGTCAAGTCCTCTCAAGCACAAGCGACCACTGCTGACATCCCAACTGCTGTCGACAAAGCAGTATGTATATCATCCTTCTCAGGTGCATTTTTTACTGATCATTTATTAGTTTGAGTCGCGTACTGCAGGGGGGATTGGTCAAACTGTAACTCGAGCCAATCTCGTGGCTCCGACACTGGTCGCGCAGAAGGGAAACATCCCACCAGCATTTCGCAAACCAACTCAGAAGGTAAGTTGGCTGCGGTTTACTGCTGCCAGTTTAGATATAAATTGTTAACAGAACCCACCTCAGCATGTTCGCATTGTTGAACCGGTGCAGCCCCTCAAGTTGGATGTGCTTAGCTTGAACCCCCCAGACACAATGGTGCACAAAAGACCTCGTGCGCCCACTCCGTTTCCTGGTAGAGAGATAGACGAGTAAGTTGGATACTTTTGGGCGGATCGAGAACTAAGGACTATGTCACCCTTGGTAGGTCTACCAATGGTCCTCAAGGTTCAAAGTCCACTGTCGGTGAGGCACAAGGTTTGAGGCTCGCCATCAGCGAGATACAATAATACTGACCACCAGAAAGATGATGTTGACCCCAACATTCCGCCTTTCACTCAAAAGAAGCAGGCTCACTATATTGTGCTAAGTGACGATGACAAGCCTCCAGTGGCCAAGGTGATCGCACACAAGGCCAAGCCGGCGGTGAACAATGAGGACAGCTTGTTGGCAGTGTCAACCAAGCTGTCTGCTGGCAAAAAGAACCCAACGGGAAGTAGGCGACCCAAGACGGCTGACTATGATACAGCAACTCGTCGTATCCTCAACACTACTATCAACTTGTATCATGTTCTCTTATTGACAGATAACCCATTCCCTGATGCTCAGGTTGAGCTTGAGTTCACAAACGAAGCTTGGGACATGAGCTATGAATACTACCAGTTGAAGAACCTCAGTCTCAATGATGGCCTCATCTCAGTGGTAGGTGATGATCATGAATTCAATACTATTTACTCGATGTCATGCAGATTACTGCACGTGGCTCAAGCCTCTGTGGGAAATTCAAAACAAAAGCACGAGCCATTGTCGCTACAGCATATGGGTTCGAAATGGGCGATGGGCCTGCTACCAAAGAGAAAAATCGTAATCTCGTGTCTGAGCTGAAATCTGAGTCTGCGTTTACTTACCGCGTGAGTACTAGGATCGACCATGGCGATATTACTAACTAGCATTCCTATTGTCTTCAGGAGCTCCATCCTCGTCGCATTGGAATTTATCAACACAAGGCGATTCAGCAAATCATCAATGAAGTGCTCTTCAAGAGCAAGACTGATGAAGGGATTAAGTGGGCGGAATATTATAACCCATTTCCCCATGTTGGATTCACACTGGCACTTACGGCAGCAAGGTCATTAATATCTCGGAGGTCACAGCCTGACACTTGTAAAAAAGATTGAGTGTATGCTGGATGAATGGGCCACTGGGAGACACAAGTCGATCCATTTCAAGGAAGACCAGTACAAAGGGATCTTCAAACATCACCTCAAGATGCTCAACTATCTACATCAAGAGACATGCAAAATGGGTGTACTGACGAGGATGCTACAGCAAGTCTTTGACAATGGAAGGTAGGTATGCCAGGTATATTGCCTATGCGATCTCTGAGCACATGTAGGTTGCATGCGGGCGTCGACGCTGTACAGAAAGAGAGTAATCAGAAAGCCTGTCTCCCCCAGGATGTCATTCAAGACATGATCCAGGAATTCGGGCAGGAAGTGTCACTCGAAGTAGATAAAGCAGATGAGATCAAAGATGATGGACAGGGAGGGAAGGATGGGGACATAGATATTCAGATGGGCGGGAATGTGGAAGACGAGATGGAGGAGGAGGAAGAGGAGGAGGAGGAGGAGGAGGATATGGAGCAGTAGAGGGGGAGCTATATCATTGTTGATTGAGTATTGTAGCTCTGTGCGAAGTAGTGCTATATAGATCTCAGTAACATATTTCGCCAATACTACAGATTGCTACACCTAACTATAGAGTGCTTTATAGTCCTCTTAAGTACTTTTGGTCAATAGTATAGATTGCTATACTTAGCTACAGTAGTACAGTACGAAAACCAAGTGTCTATATAGTACTATATAATGGGGGGAAGTCTATGGTGTCTAACAGGACTATAGGTGCTACTTAGTGCTAAGTAGCACTTCAGGTTTTTGCAGATGAACTATAGTGTAGTCACTAAAGAAAAAACTACAGTACTCGACGACCGAATAAGGTCGTGCTTATGTAAGCTACTACTGTTCGAACCCATACAAAATGGATTTACAACAGTAGGCAGAAGGAATTTTGACTCACAAAGTTCAGTATCAAGCTCACTGTCAGACTTGGAACTTGCGGTATCCTCAATCAAATCAATGATGTCCACGTCAACAGTGCTCTGGCTGGGTGATGAGCTATTAGCAGTGGAATTTGATTGCAAAGATGTCAAATGCTTGGAAAGATGGCCCCTAATTTTGTTGAACAAATGAGTAATGGCTTTCGTACCCTTCTTGAATGCTTCCTTTATGGATTTAATAGACAAAGTAGAAGAAGGCACAGATGATTGTCATGAGTCAGAGGATAGCAACTGAAATGAAGCATCATTAGACATTTGGAAGTGGTCCATACTGCCAGCTTGCCAAGATTCAGGTTCCTAGTACTATATAGAGTTGAATTTGAAGATCCAAGTCTTATGCTCTGGGGGCAAATGCAAAAAGGTCAAGTTAAAATGGTTGTCTAATGATAGTATGGAGTTGCCTGTGCTGCTCAAAGGATTATCAAAGGCTGGAACTCAATCCAATTTGAAATTTGAACTGCCAAGCTGATAATTTAATATTGGAAGTATCATGTTCTGTGTGCTAGTACTAAAAGGCTCTACACTGTCAGGTAGGCATATTTATTAATGGTTCTCAAGGCCTGGCAAGGCCCTCACTAGTCATTGAACTAGTTGGTTGGTAGGCACAATTTGACATGCTTTACTACTAGTGAGGTTAAGCTCCAATTGAAATTGACTCACTGAGATCTACCATTGTCCAAGCTCATCCCCCACTCCTCCCCTGCCCACCACCATGCCCAAGCATTCCCATACTTGGTGTTAGAGACCATATAACTCCTAGGCAGAACTCTGGAACTCCAGAGTTTCTCAGACTTGAGGGATGTTGGCTTCAGCGTATGTGCTGTGCCCTTGCTGACGTTCGGTCCCAGATTTTGGAATAAGTCGGAGTGGAGCAGAGATCAAGATGAGAGAGAAGGAATTATGCTCAAGTCGATAATCAAGCTAAGTGACTAGTACTGATGGTATAGTTTATATACTATGTATATGTACTGCGGAGTCTGGATGCGGAGCAGTGCTCTGGAGGTACAGAAGCACCGAACTGCAGAACTGTCACAGGGAATACTAATGAGCAAGCAGTGAGTATGGAAGGAGACTAAGTAAGGAACAGATATGGAGAGACAAAAGTAGAAGCATAGCCAACTCCAACGAACTCCAGAGTTGTAGCAACAGTCCGGAGATGGTCTGGAGGACCGGAGTTGGATGAATGCATGGATATGACACTTGGTCTAAGAGCTGCTCTGAGTCCCTGATCACTTGAAGTCCTACTGCTGACCCAACTTCTTCCCTTGCTGCCGACCCCAATATAACTGACCTGAAGGCACTGCTTATCCACTGGGACAAGGACTGTGCTGTGCACACAATGTACCTCATTACATGATTGAAGGAGAATGAGACCACTCATCTCAAGATTTTCTCAGACTCTACACAAGATGCCAAGGATGCTGACCACAAGGAGGTTTCGTTCCACAACAAGAACTACTACTACTTACAAGCTGCTTAAGCAATTTTCATGAACAACAATGACAAACATGTACAATACTTCTCACAGGTCTGATCTGAGGTTTTCATCAAGAAGATTGACTGCTGCATCAGGGAGTAGGTGGACTCAAGAGTTGTGGTGGTATCCTACTAACATTTCACAGTTTAAAGAAGGTCTATAACATAGAGAACATAAGGCTTGGAAAAATGGGCATAAGGATGACTTATGAGGACTTGCAGCATGACCTCTCAAAGGTAAATCTAATAAGTACATTTTTGATACCACATGCAAGTTTCACCAGTTCTAACATTTGATAGCTTCAATTATCGACTTGTTTCCATGGTGGTCTGACCTCCATGGGTTTTGGAGAACAAACCCTGGCTTCAATGCAAAGCCATCTATTGCTGATCCTGGTCAGGACTTTGAGGGAGAAGTGCTTTCTATTTTCCAATTTGGAAATACTGGCAGTGGTGCCAGCTCTATAAACAACACAGAACAAGATGACTGGGATGATGCCATCTATTTGTCTAGTGACAGTGCCACCAATCCCCTCTTGTTCCTTCATCTTGACTCACCTGTGCCTTACCTTATACTGGATACCAATACCATGTTCACTGCTGCCAGCATGCAAGACAAATTGTTCTTGACATGGCTCACTAGTGACATGGATATCAATGAAAGCCCTACAGTCCCTGCCTCCCCATCTTCTAGTTTTCCCCCATCTTTAATATACTTGCACAACACCACTATTTTCCCTGCCCACCTGCATGGGGGCCCTATAGCCTCTGCTTCATTATCTGTCCTTTAATCTTTGTCTCTGACCAGCTCGCCTGACCCCTTGTCCACGTTTCCTCCCATTCACTTCAATGAACTGCTGCCGTCTTCATAAGATGATAACTTTCCCACTCAATTTCTTCCCTGCTCCTCAAATCAAACTCAGAGTGAGTGCAGCACAACACCATTCACATTTCATGGTGGTGCTTTGTGCATCATTCCTCCCCACCATCATTCACAATCCAGAGAAATCATCTCCCTCAACTCTGACAATGAACAAGACCAATATATGTCTGTTCCTTTGGATCACCAGCATGCTGATGCACCCATGACACAGGAGTCCAACTCCCCTCTTGCTCCTCATCTCTCACCAGTGTCATCCAGAACTGATCAACAATCATGCTGTGTTGTATCCACCCCTTCCATCTCCACTGTCAATGCCACTGCCAGTAGTGGCTCACGCCAGTTCACAAAAAAACAGGGGTGCATGCCTGCTGCTACTGCCACCACTTCTACTGCTTCCAACCCAACAGATAAGTTCATCATGCAAGCTTTATCAAGTGAGGCACAACATTCATGAATCAGCAACATGAAGAAAAGGCCTGCTGTTACAAAGCCCACTATTATGACAAGGCTGTAGAACATGCACATGAAGAACAGATGGTGCAGGTCAATGCTGAGCAGGCTGAGCATATGTGGGCATTTGAAATGAAAATGGCTGAGCTCAAGCTGAAGCAGCAAGACCATGAGTTGGAATTGGCAAAGGTGCAGTCTGGTGGGAATGTTTGCTTGTCATCATCATCATCATCATCATGACTTGCTGTAACTGTTGTTGTCTACCATGTTCACCATACAGTATGTTGTCATATGTTATGTTGTCATATCCTACATGTAACCTACATGTTCTCAAGTAATATGTTCATGACCTGTCTGTGAAAAGCTTGTCCTATTGATGTAGCAAGATCATCATTTACCTCTGCCAGTTCCTCATTATCCTCTTGGTCCTCATCAGCATCTGAGCCCCATCCTTCAACTGGAGCCTCCTCCCTAAATTCAGCCAATGAGCTATCCAACTTGAGCTCCCTTTCAATATCAACAATCAAATTGTATAGAATCTGTTGGAAATGTGCATTCTGTGCATTTATTGTAAGACCTATGGGCAAGCATTTCCATGGAGGTGTAATCCCACAGTGTTGGATTAACCACCCCAAAGCACTAATACTGGTACTTTGGCCATATAGCTCAGTGGTTAGAGCATCTGGTATACAACTAGGTGGTTGCCGGTTCAATCCCAGCTCTGGTCACATTTTCTGAAGAATCAAGCAGTAACAAATCCATTCAGTTGCATGGCTGAGATTTCTTTGTGTTTGAATTTGAAAGTCCATATCCACAAGTGATTGGAAACAACCTTTGAGTGAGCCAAAGAAATGCTCAATCTAAACACGTATCTGTAGCTATTAAAATGAATTCAGAGAAAAATAAGAAAATTCTTACTAATGATATGTAGATAATAATTGAATGTTTGCTTATCAGGACCAAGGCTTCCTCCAACAGGTTTCTTGAATGGTGTAACACGCCATGTTCAAGAGGGATAGGCTGAATCAGCCCAAAGCCACTCATTTGCAGCAAAGAATTGATCAGGATAATGAGCAACACAAGTGTGTTCAAAAGTGCTTGCATCATGCACACTTCCTGGAAGACCATGGCATAGTCCACAATATTTAGGTTATGAGGGAGAATTACAACCTAGTAAAATATAATACTAGTCAATATCTACATTGATGGAATAAATTCAAACCAATCTGATTTGTTACAGAATAATGTGATTTTCAATTAAAGAAGACCTTACCATGGTGTCCTGGCTTCTGGAAAAAATTGAAGGTTGAACCATCAACACATAAAAAGCCCCCTCTCTATTCTGGAATAGACCTGGCCTCAACTCAAGCTTTAGCTCTCTCCTTTTCTGCATGATCCTCTTCACAATGAATAGGATCAAAGTGAATAGCCTAATCATGCAGATGTAGGAGTGAAAGCAGAATATGCTTGTAGCAGTTATGGATTGTACCAACAGCCACACCTGCACATTCAGCTATATCTTGTGATGTTGCAGCATTACCATAATGTCCTGCTCCATTCAAAAAAAATTCCAGCTGAAATCAGACAGGCAATTGCTGGTTATCCACATGAGATTCTAAAAGAGGCATGCCATCAAACTCAGAGTTAGAGTCTGGATTACTGGCAGGGAAAAAGATAGGATGGTGGTGAATCTTCTCAACAAGCTAAATAAAGACTTCATAGGAGACCTGGAGCTTTTGACAAAAAAGCCATGGATAGTGAATTTTCCACTCCTTGAGAAGATGGATTTGTGGAGCATGAACAGTGGAAATATGAGCATGAAGAACACAAGCCTGCTGTACTTCATCAATCCTTGCCAGAATCACATGTTGAAATCAAATAACCTCTTCAGACTGGAAAAAAAAGATATTGGACTGGCCTGAATCTGACACTGAATAGGAGGGAATTGTGGAAGGAGTGGATGGTGGAGTGGATGTGAATGAATGAAAAGATAATCCAGACTCAGAGTTGGAGTCTAATAGCATAAGATTAGGCTCAATTTGAGTCACAATGGTACTCCAGAGCTCCAGAGCTTGTGCTATACTGATGCTGCTGAGAGCTGCTCAAAGAAGGCTTAAGGCTTTCTGACATACTAAGGATCTGGGCATAGTATGGGGGAAAGGTTCAAAGCAGGGGAGCCAGCTAGATAACAGGACATGTGAGTGCTGCACTATTGTCACGGGCATGTCCAATTAATTTAAGCAGAGATTAAGCTTCCCAGATCATTTTGGAAATGTCCTGTGCAGCAGATACTGCATGTTTTTGACAGTATGCTGTGTCCAGGTTGGATTTGTCAGATTACTCCAAATTTGAAAATATGTGGTATCATGAAAGCATCTGAACATTCAAGCAGAGATTAAATTTGTCTGAGTTCATGTGCAACATTTTTCAGTGTACTAGTCAGCCACTAGTTGACTCAGCTAGGTACTTGAGTACCACTATTATGTAGCATGTTTCAAGCCAGACAACTAGCTATGGACTAGTTCTTGGTAAGTGTACTGTACCTAGCCACTGCTTGAAGTTCACACTCTGACTAAAGTTCTTCATTCCCTTCACCCTCCCTATGCCTCATCATCAAGCATGCCCTCATTGACTTTCCTATAAATGCCCAAGGATTCTAAGTCAATCCATAGCAGGGGCTTGTCTCGAAACTCTCTGGTCCCATCCCCCTCCTCTCTTTTCAAGGGGTCTCCCTCACAGAACGAACTCAAAATACCACTTATCCAATGGGACAAGCACTTTACACAACGGACAACAAGGCTTATCACTTGGTTCAAGGAGAACAAGGCAGCACGACTCAAGCTATTTTCCAACTCCACACAGGATGCTAAGGATGCAAATCACAAAAAAGAAATCTCTGGCCACTCAAGAGGCTACTACTATTCTGAGGCTGCCAAGGCTATATTTGCCAATAACAATGATCTAGATGTCTGCTACTGCTCTCAAGTTTGACCTAATCTTTTTGCCACAAAAATTGACTGCAGGGTTAAAGAGTAAGTTTTATTACATCTCGTGTGCATGTACTGACACTGATGTGTACACAGTCTATGGAAAGCCTACAATGCTGAGAACAAGAAGCTTGGATAGACTGGGGTTGGAATGACCCATGAAGAGTTGGAGAGTGATCCATCAAAGTCGAACATCCTAGGTGAGTTTATAGCTATGTCTGTATGATTTTACCAGACCAATGGTTGCATAGCCTCCATTATCAAGTTTTTTCTGTGGTGGCCAGACCTGCATGGGTTTTGGCAGACCAACCCTGGATTCAACATGTCGCTGGCTGTTGCAGATCAGGACCAAGATCTGGAGCAGGAGGCACTTAGCCTCTTCAGGCTCAGAAATCCTGCCAGTAATGCTAGCTCCATAAATGAGATGGTTTCAGGTTTCAACTCCTTTGCCAACAGCCCAGATCCATTTGACATCAGTCCCCTCCCATCAGGACATGGCAACCTAGATCTGTCTGTTCCTAATACAAACCCCTCTGGTGATGAACTTTTTTCTTCATTTTTCAACATGGATCTTGATGATATCTTTGACAACTTGCCTCTGCCTCCACCTCTACCACCCTCAATTCTTTCATTACAAGATCTGGCTTTGAAGTTTAGTGGTGGTGATCAAGCTACATCATCCACCTGCCCCCCTCCTTTCTCTAGCCATGTGCACTCTTTGCACAGCAGCATGAGATCTCCTGTTCTGTTCTCTTTCCATGATAGTGCACCATGTATCCTTCCTTCTCCCCCAACAACTGGAAATGTCATCTCACTCAACTCGGATAATGAATTGGACCATCCTGTCATCAAATATCAGCATCAGCTTCATCATAAGGTCCATAGCTATGACTCATCCCATTTTTCCAAGCATTCAACACTGATGTTGTACTCCAACTCATCAGATGGCTCAAAGCCTGCTCCTGCCATCTCTACACCCCCCACCTTTGCACAGGAGAACATGTTGTCTTCTGCTGCCAGCAGTTCACACCAGTTGGCAAAAGGAAAACATCCTCAAGCTTCCCCCATGGTCACAGCTACATAGTGAGAGGTTGGTAATGCAAGCTGATGATCTCATTGTGAAGGAAACAAGCATGGCAGAGTCATCTCGTGATGAATGAACTTGCCATTGTGATGCTTACTATCAGAATAAGGAAGCTGAGTGAAGCCACCAGCAGTGGTTGGCCCAGTTTAATGCTGACCATGAAAAGAGTATGGCACAATTGAAGCTGCAGCAGCTGGAACATGAGCTGGAATTAGAGAGGCTTCATCATGCTACTAAATAATTTTTGTTTTCTCCATCAATAATGTTGTCACCCTTCCGCCTCATTGCTTTGTCCCCATTTTCTCAAACAAACAATACTTTTCTTCTGCTTGTCATATGTACCTTGAGTTCCATACTATTGTACATGTTTTCAGTCTTTGTAAAATTTACATACTTTGTAGCAAAATATTCATAACTTGTTGTCAGAAAGCCTGTCCAGGTGATGTTGCAAGGCTATCATCAATCTCTGGTCCCTCATCTTCCTCTGAGCCTTCTCTGTTTCCCTTCCTTGTATACTTCCTCTCAAACTCTTCCAGTAAGCTATTCAACCCAAGCTCCTTCTCAATATCAATCACCAAGTTATGCAAAATCAAGCAGCTACAAATCCACATTTTTGCATTGCTGAGATCTTTTTCTGTTTGAATCTGAAGGTGCAAATCCATGAGTGATTGAAAGCGGCCCTTGAGTGAGCCATAGAAATGCTCAGTCTGAACTCAAATCTGGAATTCAGTTAAATTAAAGTATGGCAAATAAATCAATCAAACTTACTGATGACAAGTGACTATTGAATGTTCTCTTGTCAAGGCTAAGGCTTCCTTCAACAGGTCTCTTGAATGGTGCTACACACCATGATTGACAAGGATAGGCTGAATCAGCCCAAAGCCATTCACTGGCATTAAAGAATTGATCTGGATGGCAGGCAACATGAGTATGCAAGAAGGCACTTGCATCAGTCCGCAATCTAGAACATGATAAATATTTATAATAGTGAAACAAATTCAAACTAACCTAATTTGTAACTGAATTTTGTGATTTCCAGTCAAAAAAGACCTCACTATGATATCCTGGCTTTTGAAAGAAGTTGAAGGTTGTACCATCAACACACAAAAATTCCCCTCTCCATCCTGGAATAGATCAGTTCTCTATCCAATTCTTTGCCTGCTCCTTCTCTGCAAGATCATCTTCACAATAAGTAGAATCAAAGTGAATTGCTTCGTCATGCAAATGCAGAAGTGAAAGCATGACATGCCTGTAGCAATTGTAGACTATGCCAACAGAAATACCTGCCCATTCAGCCATATCCTGAGATGTTGCAGCATTTCCATAATGTCCTACTGTATTCAGGAAAATAGCAAGCTGAAGCCAGACTGGCAACTGCTCTCTAGGCAACAGGGAATCTGGAAGGGGCATACCATCAGAGTCAGAGTCCTGCTAACTGCCAATAAGGAATACAGGATGGTGGCAAATTTTCTCAACAAGCTATATAAAAACTTCGTGTGACATATAAAGCTTTCTGTGGAAATGCCATGGACAATGGATTTTCCACTCCTTGAGAAGGTGGATTTGAGGAGCATGAATTGTAGGAATCCAGCTGCAAAGCATATGGGCCCATTGTATTTTATCAATCACTATATGAATCATATTCTGAGATATGAGCACCATCTCTAATTGGAAAAAGAGTGGATTTGAAGAATCTGAATCTCCTGAATAGGATAGTGTATAGTCAGTTGAGGGTGTAGTGGTAGGGAATGTTATATAGGATGAATCTGAGTCAACAGCAGGTGGAGGGACTTCAGCATCAATTTGTATCGGGAATGTAACCCGATAGCGCAGGAACACGAAGGGATATGATAGTCCTAGTAGAGACACTCACGTAGGACAATGGTTCTTGGTTGGAGAACAAGATGAAGTGTTTATGATAGAGAGCTAGTGG
>JBBPKY010000964.1:0-11538 GCA_038089495.1 Xerocomellus dryophilus
CCAGATCACCGCGCTTCGACGGAGACCGGACCCCACGGAGCACCACAATTGTCACGGCCGAACCCTCGTACCACTTGAACATCGACACCAGGGCCTCTTGGAGTACAAAGTGATCTGCTTTGTTGATGCAACATGTATCACTCCATGCCCAATGGAACCCGGATTCCCGCACGATCTTGCAGAACATTTGCAGCTTTTCGTGAGTGGGAGACTTGTCGAGATCATACACCACGATGCGTATGACTTTCTCGAACAGTGGTTCATTGTCTTCCCACTTGTGCGAGAATGTGGCGTAACGGTAGTACTCCGCGACTTCGCGCTCAATGCGGGGATGATCAATGTGTGTGGTCATGGAGGATATCAACTCCCGAAAGATTGGTTGTGATTCGAACGAACACGCTTGCCCAGACTTGTCGAGGAGACGACCGGAGTCGGTGTTGAGGAGCACTAGAGGGGATTCACGAATGGTGTTCTCAATGACCACACGAATGGCCACCTTCGTTTGTTCTGGATCCACATAGTCGCGATGACGCTCTATGACACAAAATCAACAGATGAGCATCGGTAGGATGTCGATGCACTTACCACGGATTTCTGGATCAGGCGACTGCGATATCTTCAACATCATCTTCTCGAACGCGGCTATGGCTTCGTCATAACGTCCTGCCCCGTGTAAAGCTGCGTGTCGTCTCTCGTAGCCCCATGGAGACGATGGATCGAGGATAATCACCTAATTATAACGCCGTCGACAAGATCGGACCCGCAAGGAGTAGAGGTGACGTACCTGGCTTGTATCGTTTATGGCGTCCTCCCATGACCCCTTTGCCATATATATCTTGCTTCGCTTTATGAGTAAGTCTTGTGGTATGGCCGGATTGAGAGACAATGCAGTCGAATACTGAGTAATGGCTTCGTCGTGTTGCCGGGCCCCCGCTGCGATGTCTCCGAGGTGCTCCAGCTTTTCAGCACAACGTTGCCTGAAGTCTAAGCAGATCAATCAAGTAAACGTTGCACGCATAACTGCTCAAGCGCTCACCTACGGCCCACTCCGCCTGCTCGCCATGCGTGTTTATCTCCCCCGCCAATTCGCTATTCATTTGGTGGAAACACTCGATTGCATCCGTCATGCGACTGGTAATTTCGAGATGGTCACAGAGAGCGCAATAAATTGTGAATCTCGGGGCTGTAAACTCCAGACAAAAGGAGTGTCAAGCCACCAGGAGCACCAGAACCAAAGGAGATCCTCACATTGAGAGCGGCAACCATGGCATCTTTCCATGAGCCGCCTGTCAATTTCGATTTCGCCCACTCCCTCAAGAGCAGCGTCGGGGGTGGTGAACGTAAGGTTGTGTCAACACTGCTTTCGGGGGTGGAGAGACATCGCTGCAAGAGATCTGTAGCAAGATGTCGAATGCATAGCGGAGGAACGGGTAACAGAACTTGCCAGAAACCCAGGTAACGATGGGGCCGGACATATAGACGTCTTCGTCGACGGTATTTACTAAATTCAGTAGAGACTCGCCTGCCTCCTTGATGCGACCCGCGGCATACAGGGCTTCACAAAAACGCTGTTGGATTGTAATTTCGAAGTCATCGAACCTCCATCCAGATATCTGCCACAGACCGTAAATCATGTCGACTTGCTGCGATATAGCAATTAGCAAACTTACTAGTGAGACCACCAAGAGTGTTTGACTCGCGTGGGGTCGCATTTGGGCTCGTGCACGCTCGAGCGATCGTATCGCACCCTCATAGTCACGACTCTCCATGCGCGAATTTCCAAGGAGAAGATACATGTACGCCTGTTAGACGCGTCAGTTGTGATATTCATTGTGGGCCGTCGTACACGTGCCTGAACTACGTAGCATATTGAGTTGAACGGCACCGTATCGATGAGGTCGTCTACGCGGGATATCGCGTCGTCATGCTCTCCTGCCATAAACACGATGATAGCCTGGGGAATATGAGCAGCCGAAGGCAGCCAAGCTGTGTGTATGCGATACACACCTTGATCAAAAGGAGAAAGGTAACGTGAGTTGAATGGAAGCGCTCGAATGCGATGTCGCATGTTCCATATGCCTTGTGCTTCTCCCCTTTGCCGACGAGCGCTACGCTCTTTGCAATGTAGCCAATGACGGATGGCTGGATTTTGATGGACTTGATGTAAATTAGCGTTAGCACATGGGAGAGCAGAGTAACAAATACCTGTGCGGCATCGGCAATGGCAGCATCCCACAGTTGCAGGCGTGC
Organism: Xerocomellus dryophilus; assembly: GCA_038089495.1. Taxonomy (NCBI): domain Eukaryota; kingdom Fungi; phylum Basidiomycota; class Agaricomycetes; order Boletales; family Boletaceae; genus Xerocomellus; species Xerocomellus dryophilus. Next base: position 2,251 of record JBBPKY010000964.1, read on the forward strand.
TCTCACGAGAGCTCGACTAGCAAGTGCATGATGACATGGATCGTTCGTTGCTGCGATCAATAATGCTTCCGCGTTCGCGAATTGATTGTGCTTCCAAGAATGGAGCGCAGCGTCGTTGATCTGAATGTCTGGTTCCTGGAATGTGGGGTGTAGACGGGACAAAGGAATTGAATCCTATAGAAAAACGACTGGAGTAAGAAAATTACCTGTATGCACCACAATCCAATGAGACAGGATCATTACTCACAGAGATGCGCGACAAACTAGTAATGGTGATGTTTCCGTCCTCTCCAAGAATTGCTAGAAACCGGTCATCTGGTAAGACTAAGATTGAACGTATGTCTTGAGGGTGTTGCATGAGACCGAGCTGCGCGTGTGTCGCCGAGTCCCAAAATGTCACGGTGCGCCGTGTTGAGTATGCGACGAATGCTCCATGCTTTGGTAGAGCGATGCACGAGAAGTTGATGCTCTCGGGAACTATCCATTCCGAGACAGCTGACCCGGTGGATGCCTCGATTTGCTTGATCCTACTGTCGGATATGACAAGGAGGCGGTTGTTGCCCCAGAGGAGGCCGGTGTTAAACCACGGGGTTACTTTTACTGGGATGTGCACGAGCAAGCGGCCATTATTGCTGTCCCAGACACGAACGAAATCAGGAGTGGCTGTCGCGATCCGATCGCCTTGTGGAGAATACTTGGCTGCTCTCACAGAATCCCCGTGGGCGAGTGTTTGTACGCGTTCGCGAGTTACAATGTCCCAGATAGAAGCCGTCCAGCCATTAGACGCAGAGACGAGTCGGGTCGAGTCAGGCGAGAAATCGATTCCGTTGATGCCGTGGTGATCCTCCGTGTGCGAAATGACTTTTTCGTGCGTCTTGGCGTCCCACACAAACACATTGCCTGACAGCGTCCCCGTCGCGATCCATCGACCGTCCTTGGACACAGCGAGACACAGGACATCCTTCGCTTCTGAATCCACTGTTGCCATTTGTTTGCCGTCTTCCACTCGCCACACTCGAACCCCTTCACCGCCGCTCCAGAGACACTCGCCATTCGCTGAGAACGTCGCTGCAGATACCCAGCTACCGAGGTTGATTTTAATTGCTGGGTTCAACGATCAGTATCAGCGTGCACTGCATGTTGTCAGTACGCACCGGTCATTGTTGACGACGTCGTCATCAGCGACACAATGTAACAGCGCAACAGTAGGAGTCAGCGAACAAGCTGTGGTCCGTACGTCTTCTCCGCTAGTGATGTTACGGGCCTGAAAGCCCTTGCTTGACCGGGCCTGGGCCTTGTCATACCCAAGCCTAGGCCCACTATCAGGGCTTAGGCCTGCTTAGGCCTAAGCCAGGGCTAATGATGCAGTGCGATCATTTACGTCACTGTGACACCGCGTTTTGTGATATTGGCTTCAAACTGATCGGGCCCAGAGTCTGAGACTCGGACCGCCGAGGCACCGCGTCACGTTGAAACATGCACACGAACAGCGAGGCCGGCGTCGCAAGTTCAACATGTTACATGAGACGCTCGCTTCATCGGATTCGTAGGTCAGCTGTTTGGTCAACAAATCCACGACCAAAGACCAGTTATTTGATCCTCTTTTCTCGTCCATTTCGCGACCTTCTACGTCGCCCAGGTAGGCGAGATAGCGTATCATATCCAACATTGACATGAACTGGACGCGTGGTGCGAAAGTTCACAGCCAAGTTATAGGCCTGTGGCAGTCCCTCTGCGAATGCGTATTCCAATCGTTTGGTCATCTACAGCCTCTGATTCCCCACATAAACGGGCACAATGAGCAGTTCGTGGGTATCTGCGTCTATTGGAGACCATCCAGCTCCTTGATCCCTATTGTACTACCTTCCGTAGTATGGCAAAGTCTACTTTATGAGGGTTTTCAACAATGATTCAGGGCAAAATGCCACCGTCACCATTCAAACAAGGTACTCTTGAACAATCGACGTTAGCTGAGGCGCTTCCTTTGTCAATATCTCGATAGTTTCCCTCTGCCACAAGCCCCGTCAATCACGCGGTCGACCGAATCTTAGCCTGGACACACTCACCCAGAGATTATCCTGCATCGCTTTTCCCTCCTCGCTGATCACGAAATCGGACGGCTCGACAACCGTCGCATTGCTAACATAGGCACCTTTCATGTGATCCTCGTTGTCTCGCTCGCCAACGGCAGCATAGACGAGCTGACGACTGCCTTGCTCAGATGTCCAAGCCAGACATATCTCCATGATGGTGCTGACGACGCTGACGAACATACCTCGCAAGTCGCGTCTCAGATTAGAGTAGCAGTAGCCCGGGTTGACAGCGTTCACGGTCAAGGGAGCGATAGACTGTAGTCGGTCCTGCAACGCGCGCGCAAAGAGTACGTTCAGGACTATCAGTTGCAAAGCAACCATCAAAGATTGGACTGGATGGAGATGAAATGAACCTCACGTTTGGTGTCGTAGTAACGACCGCGCATGGACCTCGATGTTCGTTAGCAGTCATCTCTCCCCAAGAGTGGAACAGAGCTCACAAGGGATCTCTATAATCCGGGCCACTGAGCTTCGCAACCGGGTTGGATGACGGCTCGACATCTTTGGGGAGAACTGCCCAATAGTGAACGTCGCTGGCGACGATGACCAACCGGGACGTACTCCCGAACTTCTTCCCAGTGTCTACCAGACGAGGGAGTAGCAGCAACGACAAGAGAGCCGTGCCCAGATGGTTCACTTGAAGACTACGACCTCGTTCAGCAGACGCTCTTCGTTCACGATATAAACCCGACCTCGATTCCCAGCCATCGACAGTCTCTTCGTACCCCCACGTCAGTACACCGGCGTTCATGATCAATATGTCCAGACGGTCACACTCTCGTTGGAACCTCTCCGCAAAACTTGTCACGGAAGAAAAGTCGGCAAGGTCGACTTTCCATGGCTCGCAAGACTTGAATCCAGTAGCCAATTCGATTTCTTCGACGGAATTAAGCACCAATACGAAGCAAATGGCGCGGAAACATACCGGAAACAGCAACTTTACCCTTGCTCTCGCTGCGACAAGCAACAACAAGCTTGGCGGGACTCATGCGCGCGAAATGTGTCGCGGCTTCGAAACCGATACCCGTGTTAGCGCCGACGACCATGACTGTCTTTCCAGACAAATCTACGTTCTCAACAGGAGGCACTGTGGACCATTGATCGACGACGACACTGAGGAGCGTTTTCTTCATCGTTCAAGGTGGGTGAGTTGAGCTATCCTTGGGAAGGGTGTATGGAGAAGAGAGAGCGGCTTACCTGAACTTTTTATGGGAGAACAGGGGCGGCACGGTGGGCGTGCCGAGGGCATACGCACGCCTGCGAAGGCATTATATATCTGGTTGACATCAGATGACAGAGACTTGCTTTGTTATAACAGAGCCGTTTCGCCCGATTCCGGAGAGGGGCAACGTGCCAGAATTTCAATCATTCGGTCTAATCAGGTCCATCTACGGAAATCCCATTGATTTTGCCCTTGTGGACGAGTTATTTGTAATGGCTCATCGAGCGTCTGAATAGAGAATTGGAGACCCACCTATGCTGGTATGGTGGAGCGTACGGTGAACCAGATGGTAAAGATGGCGTTGTAAGTATCGGGATACCTTGCTTAATGTAGGTGTAGGCAAGGAGACTCGAACCCGTTTGAATTACGATCAGAGAACAGGACATACTGTAGCAATAGTACGTGATTAGCAAGTGTGGGAGACCCGTTCTCCACATTTGTCAGCATCGACTGTTTTGCCCAGGACACGCAAATTCCAGATGTGTTTGCACCCCAAACGGGCGGTATACCGCCCGTTTGGAGTGCAAACAGTCTTACCCCTCCTCCTGACGGTTGTCCTTCACCGCAAGACCCTTGGCACATTGACACCGCCCCAGACTCGCATTGCGACGGTGGTCTCAAAAACGCCATCGGCAGCGTCATATGCGTCCCAAATTCACTTTTTCTAGTCATGTGGTGTGTCGTACCCACACAGACTTCCTGAACACGATAGGGATTGTGGTTTGCAATCCACCGAACGCACAACGTCGGCCATGTAGAACGCGACGCGCGTACTGTCTGGCATGCCTGCCCTCATGGATTATGTCACAGTTTGGGTCTCCTGTTTAGCGTGCAAAGTCATGCGTGCGTAAATTGTGTCTCGTGGTTACCGTTCCTGCGACCTTGCCGACGAAAACGCGCACAGGCTTGAAAGTCTGGGTCACGAGCAGCCCGACGCGGATACGTTCGCGGGATGGGGTGCAGATTGCTTGAAGGTACGTCGTGTGTTGCTTCGCCACCAATGTCTACATGCCCGCGACGCTCAACCACGTACCCAGTCCGACAACCGTTTTGCACTAGACAAACGCAACTTGGTATATTTTTTTCCCTTATATCCAGGAAGGGCTGGTGTCGACGTTTCGGCTCCCCGATCTCTTCCACTCACCTGTCTTCCAGTGATTAGCCTCTTATTCAGCCATGGGAGATCTCCTTGCCAAGACTGTCGCAAACTCGTCTATTCCATGCGTAAATGGGTGCCCAGGACACACCCGCGACTCTCTACATCGATTTGCTGAACGATCCTGCGGAACCTAGAGGCTGCCATCGTTTAGGAGCCTGGAACGTACCACAAATCAGCTCGTCCCGACATGCAGTTTGCTGGACCTGGCGCATGGAATGACCTCGACCTGCTCGAGATGGTGACGAAGGTCCGACCGAAGTAGAGTGGGCGGTGCATTTCGCATTTTGGGCTACTACTAATCTCATATATTCCCACCGTGCGTTCATGTTGAGGTTCGACTGTAACCTAGCTGCTAGCTATCGGCCCGTCGAATTGAAGGTGCAAGATCCCTTCTGGGTGAGCGCATTCTCAAGACAGTCTTTGTTACCGAGGCAAACGACCGGGACACCGACCAAGGAAGCTCCGCAGTTGAACGGGATCATTCAAGCGTACCTTGTTGAGTGATGGATGAATCTGACTGAAGCCCCCCTCTATACAACGTGCTTTTTCTGTTTCGTTCACGTTGTTTCCTAAAATTGCACTCACTTCGTAACGTCCAATTCACCGTTGAAAGCATATGATATCGTGACGCCCAAGCTAGTCGAAAGTGTTGACGAGTAGTCACGATGAGCCATTCATGAATCCAGCAGACTATCGGGCTTCGACACGTACTAGAGTCCAATACCGGCGGACCATTGATCCAGTTATACTAAGATGGTTCAAAGCACGTTCCGAGAAATAAATGGAGGAATAGAACAACGTACAATCGACGATATCGACGAAACTACAACTACAAAACAATATATGTGTGATCTCTTCTACCTGGACAGTGATCAGACACTCCACAGTGGCTCTCTTATATGTATGCTTCCGCGTTTGCGAGTTTGATTGTACTTCTAAGAATGGAGCCCAGCGTCGACGATCCGAATGTTTGGTGCCTGGAACGTGGGGTTTAAACGAGACAAATGGATTGCATTCAATGAAAGAATAATGGGAGCAGGAAAGTTGTTCATGTGCTCCACAATCCAACGAGACAGGATACTTACAAGGATGTGGGTCAAACTATTAATGGTGATTTTCCCGTCCTCTCCACCAATTGCAAGAAAGCAGTCGTCTGGCGAGACTGCGATTGAACGTATGTCCTGAAGGTGTTGGATGAGACCGAGCTGCGTGTGTGTCACCGTGTCCCAAAATGTGATGGTACGCTGTGTCGAGTATGCGATGAATTTCCCATGCTTTGGTAGAGCGATGGACGAGGAGCCGATGCTGTCGGGAACTGGCCATTCAGAGACGGGTGATCCGGAGGATGCTTCGATTTGCTTGATTTTACTGCCGGATACGAGAAAGAGGTAGTTGTTGAACCAGAGGAGACCAGAGTTGTACCACGGGGTGACTGCTACGTTGATCTCCACGAGCATGCGGCCATCGGTGCTGTCGTAGACTCGAACGGAATCGCGAGTGACCGTCGCAATCCGATCGCCTTGTGGAGAATACTTGGCTGCTGTCACCCAATTCCCGTGGTCGAGTGTTTGCACTCGTTCGCGGGTTGCGATGTCCCAGACGGCTGCTGTCCGGTTATTCGACGGAGTGACGAGTCGAGTCGAGTCAGGCGAGAAATCGACTCCGTTGATCTTGCATCTATCCTCCTCCTGGAGTAAGAAGACTTTTTCGTGTGTCTTTGCGTCCCACACATACACACAGCATGACATCGTCCCCGTTGCGATCCATCGGCCATCCTTGGACGCAGCGAGACATTCGACCTCCACCGTGTCCACTGTTACCATTTGTCTGCCGAGTTCCATTGGGTATACTCGAACCCCCTCACCACCGGTCCAGAGATCGCCATTCGTTGAGAACGTCACTGCATCTACCCAGCGGCCGACGTCTGAATCGATTTCAATTGCTGAGTTCAAGATCAGCATCAACGCGCGCTGCATCATGTCGGTACGCACCATTCATTGTCGACGACGTGGTCAGCCTATCAGCGATACAATTCAATGTAGTAGCGCAATGATGGGGGTCAACAGAGAAGCTGTGGTCCGTGTGCCTTTTCCGCATCCACGATTCCACGAATCGTTCATCCATCGCGCCACAAAGAATACACGCTAACAGCGAGGCCGACGAGTCATCACCCGTTTCATGAAATACCACCCTTTATCATGTGTCAACTGTATCGTTCCCGCTACGGATTGTAGTGGGTTCTGGGTGGGTCCTCGAAAACACCATTTTGCAGGCCCTCGTACGTATCCGTGGAGATGATTTGTACATGTTTGCCATTCCTCGGAATCTATACCTCGTGAGGTTTCAAGTCGTCGGAGTCGCCCGCCATCAACATTAGGACGATATACATATCTCCATTCGATGCAGCGTGGAGAGCTTTGTCCATATTCAAACATTCAATTTCGGAGCTGTAAGTCATGTCAATACCCGAGCCAACGCCAGTAGGTGGGGCTCGGAATCCATCCGAGCAGATATTTCCTATCTTTCCCCCAGAACTCGAGAGGGAGATATTCTTATGGACAGCTCGGACCTACCGAGGTGTTTCTACCCGTTTGATGCTCGTTGCGTCTCGTGTAAAGACCTGGTGAGCCGACTCATCGACATCTTCATCCATTCCATGTCTCACAAACCCATATCCGCCGTACTCAGGATTGAGCCTTTTGTGTACAAGACAGTCTTCCTGCGTGGGACAGTACATGCCGACCGGTTCCTTGGCGCACTCACGAATCTATGGAAAGCCGGAGCACCGTGCTCACGTGACTACCAGGAACTGTAGTTGCGATACCATGTTAGGGTGAACCCATCAACGGGACCTCATGCACTCTAAATAATCCTTGCATGGTGACCAAAATATATTCCCTATGGAAAGCCGGACGTTCGCGCTCCATTTGACTTTGTGCTTCTGCCCGACAGCTTACTAATTTACTCGTTTTGGAAAACGTCGGTGAGCGAACAGTAAACACCGAACACTCACCGCCCGATCGCATCCCGCACAACGCTACACAAGAAACCGTTCAACAAAGTTGGCCAATCAGGCTATGTACAATAGGGGTGGGATATTAGAAAATGTCCGTTAGAGGACTACTGAATAGGGTCAGCACCAGCAGGCAACTGTCCAGTAAATGGTCCCATCCGAGTTGTGCTGTGTCCTGACCCATCTCGCCAGCTTCAGCTAGCAGACTCATGTCGACCCGTATCTAGTCTCCTCGTGCGCCACTCATTGCGCCGTACATTTCCCTCGCATCCCATCCATCTCGTCGCCTTCACCATCGCTCAGGTGAGTGAGGCAGCAGGCGCCAGGGTTGGCAAGATGGCGCAGAGGGATGGGAAGGGTGGTTGAGCGAGCGCGACAAACCATCGTGTCTGTGTGATTGGGCGCTCATACGGCAGTGCAGCAGGCGGGACAGCACAGTGGGGAGCGCAAGGGTGGCACGGTGGGACACATGGGCAATCATCGCAGCGGGAAGAAGCCAACAAACATAAATATCTTGAGGGTGTGCGAGGTCCTCAGAGAAGTTTACCTATATATGGTATCGAATTGATGGGTCACGTGAGCACGGTGCTCCGGCTTTCCATACGAATCATCGTTCACCCGAGTTTGCAAAGTCGCATGTCAAGGCACTCTGCATCTGCCCGTCCATGCCTCTCAGACTGACTATCAAAATTCTGACTGTGTGTTCCGGGCTAGAGAGCCTGGCTCTCTGGATCCCCCCGTTGTACGGTACCGCCGAGCTCATTAACCTACTCTCGTCCCTCCCGCTCACCTTCCTCTCCCTCGATCTCGCGTCGATACAGCCTCTGACCAGCTACCGGAACCCCGTCTTACAGGACCATTCGGTCTTCGTTAACCTAACCCATCTCGATATCGTGGATCATTGGATACTTTGGACGTCTACGCACGGGATCGAACAACTGCCCCTTCTGACACATGTGTCCTTTCGATTTTGGTCACGTGGTAGTGTCAATGCGGCGCTCTCGATGATTCTTCGAGAGAGCCCCAAACTTCAAGTGCTCGTCCTTCTCACGAATTCTATGGTGATACACGGGGCGAGGGAATACCTAGAGAAACAAGGTATTCGAGATATTCGCGTCGTCATACTGCAGCACGCACGAGATGCTGAAGAATGGGAATTGATGGAAAGGGACTCTGCGACTATGTGGGAGCGCGCAGACATCATCGTCAGATGGAGGCGACGCAATCGAGGTTGGTGCATGGTCTGTTGGTGTGTCGGAGCTAAACGATTCGTTACAGCTGGGCCATTTGACTTCCCTCCCGGGTTCTCGTTCGGGTCTCCAGCGCCCCTTCTGAACCTACCCCGTGACGCTGATGCTTTTGGATAGCACCATCCACTATGTACCATGCAACTCCGTTCATTTTTAATATGATTGTATTATTTTCGTGTATGTGAAGGCCGTCGAACTTTTGCAGAAAAAGAGGGATTGGGATTTGGGGAGTGATACCGCTGACACTGCCAGAATATACAGAAACGCAGCAATCATCTGATGTTCTATGATACGTCCGCACTGCCCTAGCGCTGATCAGTCGATATCGCGGAGCAAATCAGAGGCCGATCGCAACTACCTTCATTGCGATACCATGATGTCTGAGTCACGGGGTCTCAGTCTGACCCCAGAGTGCCCATCTGTGTCCTCCAATGCCATAGGAGCTGCGCAATGATGACGTACGATGTATTCAGCGTAGACGCCCGAGTCCGATCGCAAATCACGGTCGACTCATTTTGAATTCGCGGCCTACTCATCCCGACTCACTCATA
>JBBPKY010000965.1:0-11530 GCA_038089495.1 Xerocomellus dryophilus
GAGAACGAAAGAGGACGACGTACATGTACCGAGGACCGTCGGTGGTCGGGTAAAGGTGGGCACCCAAGATCGATCCGCCCTGCCCGATAGCCATGAACGTGGGTATACCGGCCGCCCGCTTCGATTCTGAGCCGAGATTGTGCGCGAACCAGGCGATGACGATACCGATGGACGTGTACGTCCCGCTGGTGATGCAAAATACGGCAAAGTACCTCGCGTGTGGGTTGGTCGGCACGACCAACACGATCAGGTATCCGATCGCACCGAGGAAGCACGAACTGGCGATGACGAGACCGCGGGTTTGGAAACGATCAGTGAAATAAGCAGCACTGCAAAGCACGATCGCAGCGACTGCGTATGGAGGAACGGTAAGGAGCTGGGCGAGCGCATTGGCTGTACAAATCTGTCAAGGTCTGTCCCCATGATACAGTAGAGACAGAAATACCCACTATATCCAAAGGTCGTAATGATTGTTGGAAGGAATGCGGAAATGCTTGCCAAGGCGCAGTTGAGACCAAAGTAGATCACCCCTCCGGCGTAGACACGCCAGTCCGTAAGTGCTGCGAAAACATGCGCTACAACCCTGGATCAGATATCACCACCATGGCTGTATCGAACAACCGAGGTCTGAAAAGTGACAAAAAGGCAGTTGCTCACCTTTGTTCACAACCGCTCCAGTATCAGCTTTGGTTCCCCTCGAACCACGTTCCAAGGCGATCTCCCGCTCTCTCTGGGAGAAGAATTTCGTCGACTCCGGTCTGTTCGGAAGAACAAAAATCGTGATGACACCAAGCAACATTGCAGGAATACCCTGCAAGATCGACAATAAACCGGATCAGATCGCGCTTCTCCTGCAATACCTCAATCAAGAATAAAATCCTCCAATCTGACTCGCCGCCACTCCCACCCGAGGTCGTCAGCGGGGGTCCATAGTTGAGTTGTTGAACGCCGAAAGCAATCAGTCCTCCAAAAGCACCTGCGATGGCGGCAAAGCCAAACCAATATCCCATACGAAGACCGAGCTCGGACCTCGTGTAGAAGAACGCTGATTTTGGTTGGCAGGTAGTGAGTAATGGTCACATGACGTCCAGGAGGAAGCGAAAACAGAGCCGAAGAGACCCACAGAAGAGTTTAACACATACAAAAGTAAAGCGGGATAGCTGGACCAAATCCGGCTTCAAAGACTCCAAGACCGAGCCGGCTGCAGATCAGTCCTCCGAAATTGAACGCAGACGACTATAAACCCATCGGTAAAGAGTTTGAGGAAAAACAGCCCGTAGTAGGGAGTAATACTCACCGACAAGGTGGAACAGATCCCCCATCCGATAGCCATTGCTGCCATCCAATAAGATGGTGGGAAGAGCTTGGAACAGACCGTTGCAGGGATTTGGCAAAGGATCTAATTGTGTAGTTTCGAGAGCAATCGCAATCAGCATTCATACCAAGTCGGGCAGAACACTAAAAAAATCTGTACGCACATATGAAAAGTAAAATGCCGAGTTGACCCAGTCGTAGAGAACACCTGTAGGATCACCATTGAGGGTTTCTTGAGGAAGTCCTTGTAGACGAGCATTTCCCAAGTTGCTTCTATCCAGATCTACGTCGACGGAAAGGGTCAGCAAGGGAGACGGGGACACTGACCGGGACAGTCCTGTCCGGGAACAAAACTCACAAGCAAAAAGGTAGAGAAGACATGTGATGGGTAAGATGTGCAGGTCGATCTTCCTGACGAGGCGCCTCTCCTCCTCGGGCGTAGCTAAGGGAGGAGCAGAGGCTGATAGTTTCTCGATGGAATTTTTTTCTTGATCCATGATACTTGGGAAGCACAAAAACGGCCACGGTTGGGAATTCGACGATGAAGCGGTCAAGGTTTCGGGTCGAGTGCGGACTCAAGAATGAACTTGTCCCCAGTACTAGTACTTGAGGCTGGTGTGAGTGAAGCTAATGATGTGCCCGGCGCGATGGACGGGCGAGTTTGGTCTGTTCGTGGTTCCTGTTGGCGGGAGAAGCGTTGTCACACTCACCGCAACAGGTCGGGCCATGCATTTCAGAATTGAGACCACGATCATGATTCATGTTACGGCGGCGTTACATACTTATGACCGCACTTCAAGTTTCCGAGTCGTACTACTACGGTGTAGTCAGCATAGGTGTAGGGAAAAAACCCAGTTAAGGACAAGTATCGGATCAACCTTATGCTCCGACGCATCGCGTACTGTCTTGGGACGTTTGTAAATTGTGGGTGTCACGAGGGTAGATTCCAGTGGCATGATATGATTACTCCACGGGATTAAAGCCGACCGCCAGCATTAGTAGAACACAAGACGTTATCTTTTTCAGGATAATTGGGGACTCGGGAACTGCCGCCTCCGTCGGCAGAAACCTTGCTTGGTTTGCTATCATTAGCGACGTGATACATCGGAATGATGTATGTATGGGCGTATGTGAGGTATTGTACGATACATAGGCGACCCAGGAAAAAAGAACCCTGCAGCCATCAAGGGAAAAAAAAAGGGGAGGGGGGAGCGATGGGGACAAGACAAACAGGCGAAGTACACAAAGATAAGATGAGACACCGTTGAGCGGGTTCCTCGTTTGCATACGTCCGTATCAAGTGTCCGAGGGCAACAATTCTATGACGGACGGGAGTGCGTTTGCGTCATAGGAGATGAGGCGGTACTGGGCCGTCTAGCAATTCCGCGGAAGTCGTCGAGCTTGTAAAACACATGGCAGAGGGACACCTCGAACGAACGGACCAGGCTGTAAAATTGCTGCGCACCGCAAGTTGAAATCTGTCAAACCACCGCAAGCTCCCATGCTTTCTTGGAAAACAACCGCAGCATTAATCAGCCGACCAGTACCCGGAGTCGCCACACGTCCTACAATGATCCATCACACGTGCAAAGTGAACGAGTGGCTGTTATGTCGGGCACGTGGGCATTGGGCGGGCATTTTCTCTGGGTATTGCCATCGGTAAGGCGCGGCGAGCGTAGTGGGGTCGGGGTCGCTGGGTGTCACGCCCGTCGGACGGGAGGGGCATGTCGGGCACACTGGGTGTTGGGCGGGCATTCCGCTGGGCATTCCGCGCGCACATGGGATGGGAGGGCGCTGGGGCGCTGTGCCTCGCGCCAGGGCATCAGGCATTGCTTGGGGTGCGGTGAGCTCGCTGATGAGGCGACGGGCTCGTCTGCGAACGTGCGTGCCCACTGTCAAGGCAGTGAGCCCACTTTTGAGGTGGTGGGCTCAGCTTCGAGGGGGTAGGTTTACCATCGAGGCGGTGGGCTCGTTTTCGAAGGAGCGAGACGGTCGGGCTGGTTGAGGCACCGGCGAGCTGTTCAGGCGGCGATGACTGTGTGGGTCAGCAGGTTGAGGTGCGCGTGGGCTAGTTGGGGCAGGGGTGTGTTTTTCGGGGCCTGGGTGTGTTGTTTGAGGGCCGTTTGAGGTACGAGTAGGCCCCCTGAGTGCGCGTGAGCTGTCACAGGGTGTTTGTCGCAGTTGTACTCCCCAGCGACAGGGACGTGAGAAAGCATGCACAAGAAGAGACGCTTATATAATAAGTCACGGGAACTCATAAAACGGCTTCATTTATGACCCGGGAGAAACCTTGCCAAGCAAGGTAACCCGACTCCGCACATGCCGGACTGGTACATATGTACTACGTATTATACAGTAGTAGTAGCCGAACGAACGACTGTCGGCTTCGACTCTGGGATGAGTCTGCAAGTAGAAATACCGAAGGAATCAAGATTGAACGGACGACTCAGGACACGAATATCCGATACTGGCCACAAGCATCACCTATATTGCTGATTCTACAGCGTCAGACAACAAACCCTCCAAATGTATCTCGACTTGCTCCCATTCCCGTTCATATGCCATGATCTGTGAGACGTTCGTTCCTGGCGGCCTCAGAAACCTCGCGTCCAGCGCTGTCACGCACGGAAGGTACTTAAACAGAAACTCTGCCACCGGCCGAGCCTCGTCGATCGGTGATTCCGGCACAATGAGGCATGCAAAGTGTCTCTCGCATGCCTCTGCCTCGTCGACCACTGGGACTTGCCTGGCATCGAGCGAGCGGGTTCAGCGCCAACGGAACGTTTAGCCAGTATGTGGTACGAGGGTCGTTGCTGGCGTTGCCAATAATAGTCCTTCAGGTATCATGGGTGCACAACGTCACGCCGATCCAGAAGCCTTGGATAGCTTTGCCGCCGCATCCCTACTTTGTACGGTAAGGCCACTTGTATGTTGTGCGTCCAAGAACTTTGCTAGGTTGAGGAGCAGGTACGTTGGCCATCGAGGGAGCCAAGGGAGGCGCAAAGAAGGCCTGCTGGAGCGTTGCATAGACCTATCCAACGATCGTCGACGATGACGAGGAAGAACACATTGAGTTTCGGATGTAAAAATGACACTAATCGATGCAGGGACTCACGAAAGCGGCCCACCATCTGCCATCCACGCACAGAGCTCGGCGCCGGTGCCAACGCTGGGGTGATCAGGATATCCCCAGGAATCATAATTCCACTCGCCAGCGTTTGAGGGAAAGATAGAGCTCTGTTACCAAGTACTCACGCAGGATTTGGCCAAGAGCGAGGTGTAATGCTGGGCTTTTGACGTTCATTCGTGAGCATGATGTGGGCAGGGACAAGGGACGTGTGGAGCTGTCCGAGCGGCGAGGATTTCGAGGCGAGGCACCTCCAATGAGGGTCGTGGTACCGCTGGGTATCGCGTCCGAGATGGCTGGGACCATGACGAACGTCGACGTGCGGCAGCAAAGCAGACTCTCATGTTGACCACCAACCACGTGGAAATCTACCATGTCAACGCACAATATACACTGGCCACATGTATCAAACCCCAGACGCTCCCGTCAATGCTTATAATGGACCCCCACTGTGTCAATTGGAACATGACGGGATGTTTCTGAAGGTCGTTTCTAGCCCGTATGAGCCAAACCACCGGCAAAGGCAAAGGAACTCCACTGCGTCAATTTACAATGCACATGCCATATGTATGTATCAAGTTCTAGGAGGTCCCGTCAATGCACCTCCGCCGTGGTCAATTATAGCATGGCGAGATGTTTTGGGCCGAGGTGAATTCGGTGCATCCTTGTCGGATCCATACGTCGGAGGCGGTGTTTCTGAGTTCCAGGCTCACCACTTCCTGAAAACGGTGGATCCACCATCTGTGTTTACATATAAGAGCGAACGTTTACATTTTCCTCTGTCTTCCTTCGTCTTCCCATTTGGACCCTCTCCTCCTGCCATTGACGAGCCATTTCATCCGCGCCTGGCATATATTTTTTTCACCCCACCGACGACCTGTATCTGTGATCTGAAGCGGGTTCCAATCCGAGTCTGGTTTCTCCTGCGGCCAGCTGACCCAGGCCCATTCCAACTCCACCCTGTCGCGGTCAGCAGACATACTTATGAAGTGAGTAGGATTCAAGATACCGTCTGTATCCACCTACTGATCGCGATCTGGTTATCTATACCATCTTAACCTCGAGACCAAAATTCAACACTAAAGACGCGAAGACATATTACCAACTATCATGGCGACGCGCGGCCCACACGCCGAATCATGCAGCCCTCTGATGGTCCCAGAGTTATTTTATGCCATCCTCGACTGCTTTCGTCCTGCATTCGACCCGATGGGAAGGCACGCCCTGGCCGCCCTGGCTCAAACATGTCGCGCTTTTTCAGAACCTTCACTTGATCGTCTATGGATGAAGCTGAATTCGCTCGAACCGCTGATCCGGTGTTATACCAGAGTAGTTGAAGTCGAGGACCCGGTAACTCCATAAACACCTGTCTTGATACGTTGTCTGATGTTATCGGGACAGATCCCTCCAACCTCCTGCCAACTCGCTATCATTGACCGATATTCTTATCGCATTAGGGAACTCACCATTTCCGAGAGCACTTCCGTACGCTTTTTGCAATGCACGAGCATGCGACCTTCTATCCTCTTTCCCAACTTGATGGTCCTCAAGTGGAGTCCTTACGTTCTTACTGCTTATATTCCTATCATCTTCATCCAGCGGTTGCTCAGTCCAACACTCGTCTCCCTCGAAGCGACCTTCTTTGATACCTACCCTCTCCTATGTCGGAATTTGAAGTCCATCAAATTCCGCTTTTTAGCCGGGTCACAAACTGTGACGAACATTCAAGCACTTTCCCGGGCAATCTGCAATCAGGAGACTCTCGAGAAGGTCGTTCTCCATACTCCCATCGACGACATTGCTTTGAAATATTTGTCCACGTTGCCAACCCTCAAGGTGCTCACCGTTGACCTTTCCGAAAGATGGACATCGCGCTCTTTTCTGCCCACCGATCCACTATTCTGCAACGCCGAGGAGCTGGAATTCAGAACTTCACATCTGGACCTTGTTACCAGCATTCTGCGACCTCGCGACCAAATACTCCATACCTTTTGTCTGTGTCACAATGGCCGATTGACGTCAGAGGCCCTCGTTGCCTTTTTGAACGTGCTTACATCCCGATCGCGCACAAAGCCCCTCCAGAAGCTCACTCTATCACGCGGGAATTTTTCCCATCCCGTGCCAGTGGACCAGATGGCAAGCGAAGCCACGCGCTATCGTCTCTCATACGAAACACTCCAGCCCCTCATGGCCCTCGGCTCGCTTCGTGTGCTCATGATCGAGTGGAGCGAACAGATCTTTTTGGACGATGTCGAGGTAGCAAACTTGGCTCGCAGCCGGCCTTTGCTTCAAGTCTTCAATCTCTATTGCGGCCGTGGGGGCTATTCCCCGTTCCCAACCAAGTACGCAACTCTTCGGGGCTTGCTATCGCTCGTCAAATTCTGCCCTGAACTGCACACGGTCAGTCTGCCTCTTGGGCGTGGGCGCAATCTGGACTTCGTCTGGACATCAACAAAGGATGTTCAAGTGACAGGCGGATCGGCCCACTCTATTCGACCCCCTGCGGCACTGCTAGTAGTCGCTGCAACAATATGCGATCCACTTGATCCCAACGCATTGACCGAGTTTGACTGGCGATATGTTGGTGTTCTCTGCAATAGCGACGATTTCACGGGCGCCCTCGTGTCCGCCGATAAACGGCGTCTGCAAACGTCAAGCGCCCTGCGAGAATTTGTAATTCCATACACTGAAAACTGTATGAACACGGGCTTTTCTTTGGTTTGGGATCCCTGTTCTGCTGTGTGATTGCGACAGCCAAACGAGCTGCGTACGATGTATGTGGTATATCCCATATCCTGTAAACTGCACTGCTAATATAGGAATGAAAGGGTTCATCAACAAGCAGGCGGGTCTCGCTGCTCGTGTCCTAGACGAGGCATCGTTTCCCTTTCCCAATCAATTTCACTTTATTGGAGAATACCCTCACACTATGTCCCTCCCTTGTAGAGGTGGGTTCTCGCGGCCAGAGGTGTGCAGGTTTCAAGCATACGGACTCTGCGCGGTCTTCTTTACCAAATTTGATCTTTTCGATGACTTGCAACTTGTCAGCGTTACAAGTAAAGCACGAAGCCCCAGCAGGTCGCCGACGACCTTGCCTCGGGCGTTGGGTTGCATGTTGAAAATTTAGGTCGTCAACGGCCTCTCCAGATCCTGTATGGTCATGCGCTCTCGTTCCGGATGGTCGCATTACTAACGATCTCTCGACAGAGCTACAGTACAGGCAACAGCTCGTTTCCTAAGTGACCGTAGCCTTCTGCGAGACATTGTCGACAAGCACACGTTGCAAAGTTTCAAGTGACTCGTATGCTCCAGCTCCGTTGTCTGACGGACGTCAGGACGTCCATCCTTGTTTTTTTATGCGTGTACGAGGACAAACAATCTTCTCCTCATGTACCGTCACGCAAGTTCCAATTGACCATAGTTCCCGGTTCCCCTTGAAGGTTTCAAACGACTACCATGGCCAAAAGAACAATTACGTTGGCATTCGTGATGAGCTTGTTCGTGTGCCAGCCATCTCGGACGCAATTCCCACCGCCGTGTTTAACTTAAGGAGCGGTATCACGAACTTGACCTCACCATCCGACCACTCACCGACGGCAAGGTGGTCACCACCTTCACGCTCATGACCCTCGTCGGAGGCACCTCACCTCGAGATCCTCATGACTTGGACAGCTCAGGTGGGTACACCCTATCCCTGCCCACACCATGCTCACGAATCAACGTCCCAAGCTCACCTTTGTTGGCTTCCTTGTCAATTGGTTGGTACTGACTTGCTATGATGGGTTTGTTTTCGTTTGCGCAAATGATGGACACTTGTCTTTCTTACTTTTTTTTGGGAGACGCCAGAGTCCGGTTGTTGTCGTTTAGGCGTGTTTGTTACAAGTAGGTGCGGTTCAACGAGTGTTAGTACTGCTGCAGGGCAAGGTAAACGGTGAGGTCGAGTTGAAGTCCGAGGACCAGAGAAGCACGAGCTGCAGTGGTATATACATACAGTACATCGTATCAAGTAAAACAAGGAAATAAATAGATCAACATATATCAAGAAGAATGGCCAGAGATGGCATGACTATGGTAGTGGGAACTTGAACACCATTCAAAGTTATTTCCAACAGGACATCCAAGACTCCCCATACAAGAAATTACTCCAATCAACCTTGTAAGGTTGGTGTTGTGATATGACCAATGAATGGATGGGAAGATAAAAGACATTCCTACCCCAAGGAGGGATCCAGCAAAAGCAAGCATCATTAGAGAGTTGAATCCAGCCATTTTCTTGTTGATGCATCTCACTTTCTCTGAGGGAAGCAGGTCCTTGTAGAGTTCCCACTTTTATGAAAGAATCATCAGTGTTGTTGCCCTAGAATGGACCTGCTATGTACTGACCAGTGATTGGATTCCAAACCTTAATGGTGTTGTCCACTGAGCCAGAGACAATATGACTGCCATCAGATGAATATGCAACAGAGGTAACCCAATCTGTGTGACCCTGGAATGGACCTGCTATACACTGACCAGTGGTTGCATTCCAAACCCTAATTGTCTTGTCCCAAGAGCCAGAGACAATATGACATCCATCAAGTGAATAGGCAACAGAGGTGACTGAATCTGTGTGACCCTGGAATGGACCTGCTACACACTGACCAGTGGTTGCATTCCAAACCCTAATGGTCATGTCATCTGAGCCAGAGACAATATGACTGCCATCAGGTGAGTAGGCAACAGAGGTGACCCAATCTGTGTGACCCTGGAATGGATCTGCTATACACTGACCAGTGGTTGGATTCCAAACCCTAATGGTCTTGTCCCAAGAGCCAGAGACAATATGACTGCCATTAGGTGAATAGGCAATAGAGTTGACCCCATCTATGTGACCATGGAATAGGCCTGCTATACACTGACCAGTGGCTGGATTCCAAACCCTAATGGTCTTGTCCCAAGAGCCAGAGACAATATGACTGCCATCAGGTGAATAGGCAACAGAGGTGACTGCATATGTGTGACCCTGGAATGGACCTGCTATACACTGACCAGTGGTTGGATTCCAAACCCTAATGGTGTTGTCCCTTGAGCCAGATACAATGTGACTGCCATCAGGTGAATAGGCAACAGAGGTGACTTGATCTGTGTGATCCTGGAATGGACCTGCTATACACTGACCAGTGGTTGCATTCCAGACCCTAATGGTGTTGTCCCCTGAGCCAGAGACAATATGACTGCCATCAGGTGAATAGGCAACAGAGGTGACTGCATATGTGTGACCCTGGAATGGACCTGCTATACACTGACCAGTGGTTGCATTCCAAACCCTAATGGTGTTGTCCCTTGAGCCAGAGACAATATGACTGCCATCAGGTGAATAGGCAACAGAGGCGACTGCATATGTGTGACCCCAGAATGGACCTGCTATACACTGACCAGTGGTTGGATTCCAAACCCTAATGGTGTTGTCCTCTGAGCCAGAGACAATATGACTGCCATCAGGTGAGTAGGCAACAGAGGTGACTGAATCTGTGTGACCCCAGAATGGACCTGCTATACACTGACCAGTGGTTGGATTCCAAACCCTAATGGTGTTGTCCCCTGAGCCAGAGACAATATGACTGCCATCAGGTGAATAGGCAACATAGGTGACAAAATGTGTGTGACCCTGGAATGGGCCTGCCATACACTGACCAGTGGTTGCATTCCAAACCATAATGGTGTTGTCCCTTGAGCCAGAGACAATATGACTGCCATCAGGTGAATAGGCAACAGAGGTGACCCAATGTGTGTGACCCTGGAATGGACCTGCTATACACTGACCAGTGGTTGCATTCCAAACCCTAATGGTCTTGTCCACTGAGCCAGAGACAATATGGCTGCCATCAGGTGAATAGGCAACAGAGGTGACCATATTTGTGTGACCTTGCAAAGTAAGAATCTCTGCTGGCCAGCTCTGTGGATGTCCCAAGATCACTGAGAGATCATTTTGAAGGTGCTCAGTCCATAGTTGCCTCAGTGGAGAGCTGTAGGGTGTCTGAGGCATGGCTGACAGATACAGATGGGGGGTACATTCTCTCATCACAGGAGCAAACACTTCAATGAATTGGGATCCCTCTGATGCCAATGTGGAAATCTCATGGCCCTGATACCCTCATCATTAGTATCCATCATTCACCATCACAGCAGATCTCACCTTGGCCCATTTTTCAAGTATAGTGCAGGTCTGTATAGCAGCTGGGATATATGATGCAGGAGAGGAGAGGGAGAGGAGACTGATGGCCTCAAGCCAGAAGGGGAAGAAGTCCTTGAAGAATGATGTGACCTTGTCTAAGAACTCAGGGGAGCACTCTGCATGCTGCATGTGGCCCATCCAATATTGGCATGAGTATGCGAGGTAGGGGGGGATGGCCTTGGTCACCCGATGCTTCAGGTCAGGGACTTTGCTGTTCTGGACTCGGGAATCCTTGAGGTCACAGATGTTGAACTTGAGCATCTTTCGCATGCATGAGAGCAATGCATGGCCAAGAAAGAGGTGGTGTTGTGGTACAACGTCGACATGAAATTCTGAATTGCGATCCCAGTCCAGTAAAAAGTCACGGAAGGATGTATGAAGGGGGCGGATGGGCTTCTCTTCGTTCACCACTCCGTCGAGTAATGATCCCAGGGGTTTGATGATCGTCCGGACTTTCAGGTCTTTGCCGAACAGCTCGGAAAGGCAAGTGAGTGATAGCGGCTCGTTCAGCGCCAGAACGATGGCCATCACCTCCCGAAAACGGTCGCGAGCATCAGGCCGAGTGAACAGCTGAGCCAGGATAGTTTGGTACAGGTCATCGAGCGGATAAACCCCAGAACGATTGTCGGTCCGCAAGAGCATCTCAAGCTGTTCGCATGGGTCGAGTCCAGCACTATCATCCCCTTTGATGAACTTGCATGCCGTGGATGCCCACTGAAACAGACGTTGCGACTGCCGAACAAGAAGGTTGCACCACTCCCCATCCGGCCAAGAGGATTCGAGGTCGGGGTACCGACGAAGGGAATGACGGATAAACTTGCCAATGTCGTCATCGATCGTGGCCTGTGGTACATCCCCTAGATGTATACGTTTGA
>JBBPKY010000966.1:0-11529 GCA_038089495.1 Xerocomellus dryophilus
GGATACTCGTACTCCCAGAAGCCAATACGATATCGCAACAAGTATGAAGTATTTGACGTCGACGATCGATGGGATACAAAACTATTTCTGGACGACACCGTCCTTCTTCTTCTTCTTCTTCTTTCGCACCGGCGCACCGTCAGTAACATCATGAGCTGCAGGGGCAGCAGTCGCTTTTGGACGTTCGGTTGTCGCTGCCGGACCAACGGTGTCGGGTTCGTGTTCACGACGGCGCTTCTTCGTGGCAGGGTGGCCATCCTGAGATTTCGCCAGAGGTTGGGAAGCGGGCATGCTTAGTTCGGTAACTGGTGGACCGCCCGTTGTGGGCGACCGAGGTCGGGCCCGTGTGGCCGCAGCAGAAGGCTCCGTACTAGGTTGAGCGAGCTCGCCAGACGATATCGGCACCACTATCCTCGGTTCGGAAAGAATAGCGCGATACGTTTTGCGCGTCTCTGAATAGGATATGCAAGAAGAATGTAAGGAAAACCAACGATGCAAAGCAACAAAATGACTTGCGGGCTCGCAAAACCAGGGATTTAGGGGTGACGGCGGACGCGTCGTGTGCCAGATTCTGGGCCAATCCAAGTAGGGTGATCCTGCACGACGTATAACGAGAATTGAGAGGCGTCCTGGGGCAACGCGAAGCGATTCGAGGATAAACTCACAGGTTTTGAACGTCCTTCGGACCTCTATAATCGCCTTCTCCAATAACTCCACCACTAACGATGATTCCCTTTCCTTTCGTGACACGAACAACCTCTCGCGCAGCAGCCCACCAATTTCGTTTCGCCGTAAGCCCGGTGTCGCTCACTCCGAGGCTCGCATGGCTAGACTCAGGGTCACCGAGAGCACCCGCATAGTTGACTTCGAAAACAGCGCCATTCTTAATGGCCGTGCGGACGAGCGTATGTTTGAGATGGAATGGGAGTCGTGGTAGGGTGAGGGGTAATGCAATGATGTGAGCTGTCAATGGCGAGGGTAGACTGTGTGTCAAACATGCTGCAGAAAACGTAGCTGGTGTCGTAGGGGCGAGCGCGATGAGGTCATAAGCATCAGCAATAGTTGCATTGGCACTCGTCTGACGAATGGGCGAGACAGATCAGCACATGTGTTCAGGAGGCAATATGGCGAAAAGAAAGCACCAAACCAAATCCTTTCTCGCTGTCTTCGTCGATATCGATCGTCAATCGCTTCAGAAACACGACACCGGTCCTATTCTTCAGCTGGGGTAACAGCTTGTCCAAAATGTTAACGTGCGTCTTGGGGTCTATCTTCTTCTCCACAGTCTGGTTGAGAGCGATGACAGTGTATCCTACTGTGCTTTTACAAGTCAAGGACAAGTAAAAAATGGAATGAAGGACTGACAATGAACGAGAAGATCGATGCGAGCTTCGATGGCTGCGACTTGAGCAGGGGTAAACACAACAGTGCTTGTCGCCTGCGGTTGCTTCCCTTTGCTCTTTTTTGACTTTAACGCGGCTCCATGACCTTGATGAGCGACGACAGGGACGTTCAGGTCGAAGTACATCACAATGTTGGTCAAGTCGACTATAAGTTCGTGTTCAACCTGATTAAGGTCTTAGTCCGACAATTCACCGACCGTCCGAAAGAGTGCCATGTAGATAGATCCTGCTGCTATGTACCCACCCAAACCATTCAGGCCTGCATATACAATTCAACACTTGCGAAGCATTGCTAACGGTAATACAAGAAATGAATTTTTTTGAAATAGCCTTCAAGCCGCCTGCAACTTTTCCTTTAAAACGTTCTTTAACGCATCACCATCTTCTGCAAACTTTCTGATGCCCTCGTGCAGCTTGTCAAAGGCCATCGCGTCTTGAAGCAATGCCCAGCGGAACTCGGGTTCGTTGTTGATATAGGAAACCTTGGGAATGAGCTCGGCTTGAGCAGCTATCGGAAGTTTAAATCAGTGCGAGTAATGCAGATAGTATTTGACAGAACACCTGCCTTTCTCTGCGTCAAGTTTCTTCGGAACAGGCTCCGTGGAGCCCTTCAATTCTTCCAACAGTTTCGGGGAGATAGTAAGGAAGTCAATTCCAGCGAGAGCATTGATTTCTCCCACCTATGTGAGGAAACATTATGAATGTGAATTGGGAAGACATATATGCAACCAACGTTTCGGAAACTGGCACCCATGACGATAGTTTTGTAGCCATGTTGCTTGAAGTAGTTGAATACCTTCTTCACTGATTGAACCCCAGGGTCATCGTCGCCCACGTAGTCCTTTCCGGTCGTTTTCTTATACCAATCAAGAATCTACGTTATCGGTGAGTGTGAGTGGCCTCTCATAAATGGCATCAAGTATAACTCACGCGTCCAACAAATGGGGAGACGAGCGTGACGCCAGCCTCAGCACAAGCGACGGCCTGGGCAAAGCCAAACATGAGTGTTAAGTTGCAGTGGATGCCGTCCGACTGTTCAAGCTCTCTGGCCGCTTGAATGCCTTCCCACGTAGACGCGATCTTGATGAGAACACGTTCTTTATTGATTCCAACGGACTCGTAGAGCGCGACGATCTCCCTGGCCTAGAAAGCAGATGCCACAACAGCGATGAGTGGGTCCATGTTTTGAAAACAACATTGTGATCTACCCACTTTTTTCTTTGTTGCTTCTGGATCGAAGGAGAGACGGGCATCAACTTCTGTGGAAACTCTGCCAGGAATAATGTCCAAAATCTCCTTCCCAAATTCGACCAGCTGTTAGCGTTGCAGAAAGTGTCAATCAGGGTGTCCAAATCGCATGTGTTATAATGACCCACGAGACGATCCATGGCCAAGCACGCCTGGTCATGAAGCGTTCCGCCCTTTCTCTTGCCATATTTGACGGCGGAATCTACCAGGTGCGCATATTGTGGTTTGTTCGCCGCGGCGAGAAGCAAACTTGGGTTCGTCGTGGCGTCCTCGAAATCAGAGTCAGAATTAGTGCGACGCATCTGCGTTTCCAAAACATGTCGCTACCTGTGGTTTGTACACGCCAATGGCTATTCATCGGTCCTATGAGCACCCTGACAAGAATAGGGGCTGTTGGGACTCACACTCGAAATCGCCAGAGTCTGAGACGACAGTCGTGCCCGTCTGTTTGAGATAGTCGAGCGAGGTGGCCATAGTGGAGTTGCTGGTAAACTAGGCCGTGCGTTGGTTTACTCTTTATGTCTTGTGGAGTCCAGTCGTCGACGTCATGTCGGGCAACGCCGAACTACCAGCCTAAGCTTGTCCCGCTCTTTACAGCTACCTTTGTCTGCTAATATAAGGCGTTCTTGAACGTCTGCGAAGACCTCTGAGCTTCCAGCAGAGCGAAAGCTTGGACATTGTAGAAAAGATTTCCTAGTAGTTGCCAGGGCCGACTTTGAAGCCCGCTCACAGGGGCATTCAATGGGAGCTATCACAGAAACAAACGAACAGTGAGTATCGTAAACTCGGACACTTTAAGCCCGAATTCACTGCAGACTTGTCACGGTATCAAATGTTAGGTGTCGAGTCATCCATGATGCCGGTGAAGACGAACGACTGTGTAGTGCGATCATAGCGGGAAAACAACAGACCTTGCTCTTTGCATCCGGCGCCTCGAATCACAGTGCATGACGCAGTATCAAGATCCGCTGGAACTTCCAGAGAGTCTCCGGCTTACCGTAGTCTGCTTATGGGAGTTCATCGTGATGGCACGTGGGCAATATCAGGGCTTCTTTCATCCTTGCAGGGGGTTGATCTTCAAACCAGCCCAAGAGACGCACAACTCATGCCACTGGCACCCCAGAAGCCAGATCAGTCTCTCCATGACCTCCTTCTTTCCTCCTGGAGGCACGATCAAGAGCATACCCGCGATACTCATTATCTTTCACTTCCACCGAAGGTTCTTTGCCTTTCCAACGGTCCTGCCGGCCTCACAGCGCGACAGGACAACCGATCCAGGATTCGACAACAGCTTCTCGAAAGTTGTGAACAATATGTTCTGAACTATCTGCCTACACACCTTCTTCGGATTAGCGACATGGCGCTTGTCACCAGGGTCGAGTTCTGGGAAGCAGAGAGATCCAGAGTAGAAAGTGAACTGCAAGAATATGATTTCCAGGAGTTGGCTGAACCCAAGCAGGGCAGTGGTCCAGGTAAACCCCCGCGCAACAACTGGCACTTGCGAACACGGGGCGATGAAATTATGGACATAAACCGAGATGCAGTAAGATATCGTCCTAGGCACTTCAGACGAGTTTCTTACTTCATTTTCAAGTACATCCGCAGCCTGTTCAAGTTCGCCATATTCTCACACCGATGGGGAGATGATGAGCCTCAGTTTAGCGACATGTTGGACAAGCGCCTTGCCGAAAAACATACGATCGGATACAAGAAACTGCTCAGATTTTGTCAAAGGGCCACCGACTACGAATGTCGCTATGCTTGGTCAGATACATGTTGCATCAACAAGGAAAGCAGTGTCGAACTGGACGAGGCCATTCGCTCGATGTACCGATGGTACAGTATCGCTACTGTGTGCATCGTTCATCTGGCCAAGTCATTGACCGTACGCGATTTCGAATCGGAGCCTTGGTTCACGAGAGGATGGACGCTACAGGAGCTCCTTGCTCCTCAGGTGATAAAGTTCTATGGGAAGGACTGGGAACCCATCTACCGGGAGGTGAATGCTGGTGAAAAGGCGGGCGATAAAGCTATCAAAGAGATATGGAGTGCTATCGAAGGGGTCACGAGGATCCCGCATGATGACCTGTGGCATTTCGTGCCCTCCTGCGATAGAGTCGCGGAGAAAATGAAATGGGCGTCCCAACGAAAAACGACGAAGATTGAAGATGCTGCATACTCTCTTCTTGGTCTATTCAACGTCAGTCTGTCGATTGCGTATGGTGAAGCTGACAGGGCGTGGTACAGGCTGATGGGTGCCATTGCCAACGAATGTACAGACGCCTCCTTCTTCGCATGGGCTGGCCAGCCTTCCCCTTATTCTCGAGCCTTGCCATTTTCCTCGACATCGTATATGAAACTTGACCCTCGGATTTCTCCCAGTCTCTTCAGTCGTCGTCATCCGTCGTACGAAGCCACCAAGCTCGGCGTGGTGATCAAAATGCTTGTGATCCCAGCACGATGCAATGTCCTTGAGGATGATGATGGCCGAGACATTGGCTACACGGTCACACCCCATGGCCTGGAATCCTTCTTAGTCGGCGCTGACGTTCCACATGGTCGTATAGAAGAGTACAAGCTCGGCATCGTTAATTTCCGTTCTAGAGGTGATATTGCCCTCGTTGAGGCGGAGGATGAATGTCACTGTCTGGTGCTCGCCAGAGAGCGTTTGGATGAGCAGGGCTGGGCCATGGTGAACACGGAGTGCGTCGTCGTCGTTCGCTGCCTGGAAGAGATACGTAAGTCACCTGAGACTGTTCTTCTATATCACACGAACGGCTACTACGAGGGTGCTCTACTTAGGCGTGCTCACCGGTACAATCCTGTCATAGAGGTAACCGACTAGCTCAAACATCCTTTACGATTTCCAGTGGATATATTTACGTTTCTTGTACTACTTAGTCTTTTTCCGTCGCACGTTTGCCATTGGCCAAAGTTTGTTGGAGCTTGGCAGCATCTGAAAAGACACTGTGTAACGTTACCGCTTGAAGACACTTTCGTAGGCCATCCGAGAGCTGTGATTGGAGGACGGGTCGGCAAAAAAGGGAATTAAGGGTCCTTCCAAAAAAGAAACGGCCGTAGCCCATCCCAAAGCTCGCTTCAGAAATCTGATGAGGGAACCTGTTGCACTGCCTCATCCAGTGGGGCTGGCGCTCGCCGCTGGTACTTGACCGAGATGGACTCACTTGAAGCTATGTTTAAGACGATTTCATGGACTCCGCAAAGAATGTTCTTCACTCGATTGTACTGGCCACGCAGCAAGTCCGAAATGCTACAACTCAATATTCCACTACCAGAGGTGCAAGGCGGGTCCGACAACACTCTCTTATTCGCCTCGAAGCCGAGTTCCAAACAATCGCCAATGCTTCTCGAGCCATCCTCAAAGTCCTTGACGATCCGTTGCTTTGTCACCATTATATGCTCGATACGCGTTTGGTGGACTGGCTGTCCAGCACCGAACCCGAAATGTGTTTAGATGCGTTGAGAGAGATGGAAAAGTTGCTCAGTATCGAGCGTGAAGTACAAGGGTTCTCTGGGTTCACCCAAACGAGATCCGCTTGCGAAGAAGACAGCATCCATGCGGCCATTGTGCTGTTCCATGCTCATAAGGCCCATTTTTACTTCTTGCTCACGACGGACATATGGTGGGTATTGAATATCTGCATGAGTTCATGCATGACAACATTGCACAGGAACCATGCACACGAAGTCCATAGACAGGCGATACTTTCGGGGACTGGGTGAGTGTTATTGCCCCATGCCCGGTTCGCAATCAAAGTAGACCTTCAGCTCTACTAGGGAGGGTCGCGTGCAAGGCCACGGGCAGCCTCAATCCATCCCAGCAAAGGACATCGCGACAGAAAATCACAGGAAGGAAACTGTTTGTAAGTTCAGCTATTCCTTGGCAGTACACGTTGGTCCCATCAATGATATCACGCACCTAGCTCAGAAACTGAACAAAATGTTGAAGCTACTCGACGCATTGGATTGCTCAGAGAAACATCGAGAAACGTCATTGATACGTCAGTCCGACACGTGTATGTGGTTGCCTGCTACGGACGCGTATAAGTCGTGGAAGGAGGGAAGGGGGTCTTTTTTGTGGCTGCAAGGGAAAGGTATCCTTGGCGATGGTCTGAAGGTTTTGTCGCTTACTGGAATTTGATCACAGCTGGTGCTGGAAAAACGGTTTTAGCGTGCGTTTGCGCCTCGCACTAATGAAGTAAAAGTGCTGATCATGCTCGTAGTTCTTTCGTCATCGATGACCTCAATAACACCATCAACGGCGGAGAACTCCTGGTTTACTTCTATTGTGATTTTCGAACGAAGCGATCTACGAGTGCTGTCGAAGTCATGCGCTCCACTCTCGCCCGGCTAATGGCCCAGCTCACTGTTGCTCAGTTCGACTCAGAAGAGCTACTGGATGAGCTACTCAAGGAGAGCGACAGTCATACTGAGCGCTTCTACAATATGAAGGGACTTTCACGTTATCTGTGCAAGGTTGCAAGATTATGTCCCCGAATGCCTGTCGTCGTCGTCGACGCACTCGACGAATGTAGAGAGGTGGAGAGCCTCCTCGATGGACTCATCATGACCGCTGGTGACCTACGAATATTTGCCACTTCTCGACCATTGCAGAGCATTATCAGTATTCTCTCTCCTTTCCCATGCATATCACTGGATAAGATGGCCAACGAAATGTCGGCTGATATCCTGCTACATGTTACAAGAGAGCTTGACTCACGCCGACGATTGAGAACGTTCGATGGGAGGCTGAAAGAGGAAATCCGATCGAAACTTTGTGCAAAGGCCGACGGCATGTACGAACGCGTAATGATCTATTCGGTGACTGGACTAACGGTTGTGTGTTCCAGGTTTCGTTGGGTACAATGCCAGATCGACACACTCGAAAAATGTAGTTCGGTATCGGAAATTCGGAGGGTGCTTGAGAGCCTTCCAGAAGGACTGGAAGAGACATACAGGAGAATTCTTATTGCGATCGACAGGCGGTTATCTGATGCCCGCCTGGTGCGACGTGCATTGGTATGGCTAGTATCCGCCCTACGACCCATGTGCATGCGCGAACTTCTTGAGGGGCTTGCGATTGACCCGATACGGCGAGCGCTAGATCCCAGATTCGCACTAATAAAAGGCGCCGATTTATTGGACGTCTGCAGGAGCCTTGTGGTCCATCACGAAGAAACGGATATCATCACCCTCTCTCATATGAGTGTCAAAGTGAGCTCAGTCTGCCTCCTCTCCTACTTGCACCAACTTACTGGTTCATTGTACAGGAGTACCTTGTCGGAGAACTCGTTTATGCTAAACTACCACGATATCATATCGTCCTGGAAGATGCACACGAACGGCTGGCTAGGCTTTGCATGGCGTATATAGTATTCTGCCTCGAGCAGATCAAGGAATCCAGAGATCGATCGTCAATCCTTACACGGGAACGGGACCTCAGGCTTACAACATCCTATGTTTCTCGCCCACTTTTGAAATATGTGCTCTCCGATGGTTTCAGCCATCTTGCTCATCTTGGGCCTGGCAATGCTGGGATTTTCAAGGACATCGAAACTCTTCAAGCAATCACTCGCCGATACGCTTGGGAGTGGGATCAAATGTGCGAGCTAGTTCCATCAGCTCGCACCGGTGTCCCGTGGCCGACTTCGGAGCACGATTTCACATTTTATGCCCTCGTCGTGTTTGCATCCGACTCACTATTCCAAATCTTTCTCCGTCACACTCCACTTAAACCGAGGGATGGCACAAATCCACTCGTTTATACCGCCCACTTCGGGAAGACTGATCATGCTAGACTCCTGATCTCGCATGGTGCCGACGTAAATCATCGGGGTTTAATTGTTGACGACTTAGACAGCGATTGTTCGGACACGAACAGCTTTAATGGGGACGAATCCGATGAAGATGTCTCAGACTCCGATGACTCCAATGCGCGCGGCTCTCGCGATCGCAGTGCAATTCCACTAGAAGTCGCTGTTGACCACTGGCATTCGATGATGGTCGATTTACTGTTAGCAGAAGGAAGCGCTGTCCCGGCTAGGCTACTCGCTCGCGTGCTCAGAGAGCAGCCTCACGAATTTCCACTTTATATCATCCAGCGCCTGCTACAAACAGCTGAATTTGTCAAATGGGCAGTCGCTCCTTGGGACAATCGACGGCTTCTGGACGCCCTCGTCGATGATGGGGAAGACCATGAGCAGGTAGAACTGGCGCCTGCTATCAGGATACTCGTCCAGGTTGGTTGTGCGGAGGCCCTTCTCCTCGTTGCCGTAGAAAGGGGGTGTATTCCCATTGTCAGAGCTTTGTTTTCGGTGGATGTATCATCGAGTTTATCGTCGACGTCGTACCCTAATGGTCAGTCTTCAACGCGAATGTGGAGAATCGACTGCTGATATGGGGAGCAGCTATCGCGAATGCTTTTGCGGCCAACGGAGATACTCCGTTGCACGTAGCTATGAGGCTGTCCGACGAGAACCAGTGCCTCATTATCATGAAGCTCCTCGTTATGAGTGGTTGCAGCGCTTTCCAAGTTGACGCTAATGACAAACCACCAATCCACACCGCCGTGGCGCGGGGCTTCGTCTCCGTAGTGGATTATCTCCTTTCAAGGGACGTGCCACTTCCATTAAGGATCTTGTTTACCGCATTACAAGTTACGCTCCTAAAGCGAATCGAGATGATCCGCTTGCTTATCAGCAAAGGAGCCAACGTATACGTCCTCAATGCTAATGGTGACACTCTCCTGCACGCCGCTATGCGGTCCTTCGATAGATCTGTTTGCCTGGAGATCGCGGAGATACTCATTAATGCCGGTTGCAACCCTTCAACCTGTAACCTATGTGAAGAAACACCCCTTCATATTGCGGCCAAGCAAGGATATTATGAAGTTGTCAACTATCTACTGTTGTTCAGCACACCCTCAGATGTCTTGTCCTTGTTGCATCACGGAGCCTCGACCCGGGCACCGACATTACGTTCGCTCATCGGGAACACAGATGGATTACTCTTCGCGCCGGGGGATGAAGATAGGGCGTTCCAAGCCGTTAGACAGTTTCTAGACGATCAAGATAAATGTCTAGAATTGGCAACATGTTTCGTCGGTGCTGCGGGGAATTTTTTCGCACACAGTTCTGGCAGTGCAATGCTCTTTGACATCGCTGTGATACGAGAATTCACTCGCGTAGTGGAATACCTCGTTTCCGTGGCTGTGCCATTACCCTCTAGGATCTTGTTCACTGCGTTGCGACATCAGCCGGGAATGGTCCGTTTTCTCATTTCAAAAGGGGCTAATCTGCATGCCCAGGAGGACAGTGGGGACACCTGTTTACATGTCGCCATCTCGACATTGGAGGAAGTTCAATGTTGCAGGACGGTAGAAATCCTCGTCGAGGCTGGTTGCCCCACTTGCACGGTTAATAACGCTGGGGTGCGACCTATCGAAACCGCCGTGTCTCAAGGGCTCGTCCCTGTCGTAAAATATCTTTTGTCACATCCTTTCCCCGAGGCACCACTTCCACCCGACTTACCTTTTACTGCATTGCTACATCATCGTCACCCGTTTTCAATGCCTCGCTTACTTGTGGACAACGGAGCGAATGTGCTCTATCATGCACCCAATGGAGATCACCTGTTGCACGTTGTCCTCAAGTCATCGTTCACAGAACATGAATGTCTCCGGCTCACGCAAGTGCTCGTCGAGGCTAGCTGTAGCTCCTTTGCACCGGATGCTGCCGGGAATATGCCTCTCCACATCGCCATCGCTCGAGGGCTCAGCTCCGTGGTGAATTACCTGCTTTCACGAGACGTCCCACTTCCATCGGATATACTCTCCTACACTTTACATTTGCAGCCCATCTCCTACTGGAACCGCAGGCGCGATTGGATACTGATATTAACTTCACTTACTCGGAAAGGAGCGAACCTCCACACACGAGACGCCAACGGAGATACTCTGATACACCGCGCTATGCGGCTGAACACAGAATCTCTATGTCTAGAGGTCACAAAAATCCTCGTCGATGCTGGCTGTAGTTTCTCTGTGCCCGATTCTGAAGGAGAACTACCTATGCGGATCGCCGTCGGTCGAGGGCTGACGACCGTGGTAGAATATCTGCTTTCACGGGGCGCGTTGTTCCCTCCAGATATCTTGCTCACTGCGTTGAGAGGTCGAAACGCGTCCCACGAAGAGGTTCTAAGGATGGTATCGTCACTGGTCGGAAAGGGTGCCGATGTATGCGTCCTTGCACCCAATGCAGATACAGCCCTGCATGTTGCCTTAGCATACGAAAAGAGGTGGTTTAAAAAGTATAAAGAACCCAGCTGTCTGTTGGACGTGGTGAAAATCCTCGTTCAGGCTGGCGGTGACATTCGTGCACTGGGCGCCGGCGGTCGCACACCCCCCGAGGTTGCAACGGCCACAGGATACTTCGAGGTAGCCGAGTACCTGAATCTCCCGCCGCTTGCTAGGGTGCGACGAGCAATTTCAAAGTTCTTTCCCCCACCCAGCTCTCGATAGACTGCACCGAACATTATGTTGCCCGTGTTAACGCTATCCATAGCCTTACAACTTCTATCGTAGCTTGGCCACCGGCAGTTCGACGCTTTCATGCTCACCATGTACTACTATTACTATCCATGAAATGACTGACATCCATCCCCATGCAATCACAAATCACAACGGTGTCACCCACGAGCTCACGGATGGTACATTGTTTCTTTTTC
This sequence comes from Xerocomellus dryophilus, assembly GCA_038089495.1. NCBI lineage: Eukaryota > Fungi > Basidiomycota > Agaricomycetes > Boletales > Boletaceae > Xerocomellus > Xerocomellus dryophilus. The sequence goes on from JBBPKY010000966.1 coordinate 11,397, forward strand.
CCGAGTCACACTGACATTGTTCATGTTTATCAGCACTGTGAATAGTAAAGTCATTATAAATCAGCGTCCCAGACGCTGTTCCACCCAACCTCAGTGTCCATGACGCTGAAGTCATGGACGCTGCTATTTAGTG
>JBBPKY010000967.1:0-11526 GCA_038089495.1 Xerocomellus dryophilus
CCACCCACCTTCACCCATACCTGAGCCACCAACATCTCGATGGGTTGTGCTCGCATACCAATTTGGTCACTGCTTCAGCCTACTCCCGTCGAGTGATAGCTCCCTAAACAGGGGTAGCGGTAGCCCCCTGAGTCTTGTCCGACACAGGCACGTTGTAAGCTACCTGGCAGCGAGACGAAGGTCGTCCTGACTCAGGCTTGAAGTCAACTGGAAGTCAACATAACTCCAGCTGTGTTCCGGAGACAAACAACGCGGAAAATTTGATCGTTCGACGGTTCGTTGGTGGTGTAAGTGGGTGGGAACGTAGTTTACAGAGGCCAGGTTAGATTTCGACGTGGAGACGGCGGCGGCGGGATGGGTAAAGTGAGAGTGTCAGTACAAGACGGCAATCCAGTGTGGACTTACGGACGTCCGTTGATCTAGCCGAGAGACTTTCATCGGAGGCGTTCGGTCAGCGTGGACTCGATGGTTCTTCTATAAACTAGCGTCGAAAGCCAAGTACGACCGACGATCGCGATACGGAACGATTGTTGACGTTCCAAGGCCATTCTGCGCTCCGCAACCAAACAATGGACCGCAGTAGGACCTCAATGCACCTAAACACAGCAGACTTTCTTGAACGGATACGCAACGACGCTGTCCGTAAATGAAACGCCTCGTGTTGATGACCCCGGGCATTTCCTCCGCAGTGAAACCCCGGCGAGACTCTCGACGCTCCAATCTTTCCGGATCCACGCCAAAACGTGGAGCAAAGGCGATGAACGGCCTCGGAGCAACGTCAAGTTCTCGAAATGGGCTGCCCCAATTCTTCTCCCCGGTCGAGAAATATCGAATGGCCCAAAGACGTGCACGGGCAAACGGAGTACTAGCCATGATATGTACCTTGAGAGTGAATCACGAGCGATAAGAACGAGGTTCACGCTCCATAGCGCCGCAACTCGTGATGATTCGACCGTGTATATGATGGGTTCTCGATATCCACCGTAGACTGTCCGGTCTGCTGCGATGATGAGTCCGACTGTCTCGTACCCTGTGGCAATAGACGTGCTCGCCAGATAGTACTTGGGTACCAAGGTCCCCATTACAAGTGCCAGCAAAGCAACCCACCCGTCGTCGCGTGTCGAGCATGATGATAATGACGGATGTTTGTCGCTGTCAGTGAGAAACATTAACGAGCGAGCGACTTTCTCCAACACCGGTCCACCATGTCATTCTCGCTCGACTATGCATCGATAGAACACCCAAAGTGCGTTTCCGCGTCATAGCACACGGCCAGCCCCGTTCACGAATACCCAACAGATGGAAAAACCTCCCCCCGCCGCCCGACTTTTCCAACCTCCATGCGACCCACGTACGTCCCCTCATCACCCTTCTCCCGCTTCGCCCCTGATGGGCCCGCCAGACGAGGACCCCCGCCAAAGCAGCCGCCGCCTCCTACGCAGCCCTCAAAGAAAAGCGCGCATGGGACCTCGCCATCTCCCCCGCCAAATCCCTCCCCATGCAGGCCTTCATGCTCTACATGTCCGGCGGCGGCGTCCAGATCTTTAGCATGGGCATCGTCGTCATGCTCCTCTTCACCCCCGTCATGAACGTCGCTGGGATGAACGCCGGTGCGTCCTCGTCCCTTTTGCTCCGTGAACTCGTGTTCGTGCTGACCCCCGCTCTCGCTTGTCGGATAGCCTTTACCCCCTTTTCACCTAGCCCAACGCCCTCTCCCACCGCGCTCCCACTCCAAAAACTCACCTACGTCCTCTGCAACCTCCTCACCCTCATCGTCGGCCTCTGGAAATGCCGCTCGATGGGTCTCTTTCCAGCGGGCACGGGCGACTGGCTCGCATTCGAAACCCGCGGCGTGGTGCGTTTCCACCCCATCATCCATCATTCGTTCATCGTTCCGGGTCCGTCGTGATGCCCTTTTTTTTTTTGGAAGTACTTCTTTTCCTTGGCGTTGCCCGCTCATGTGCTTTTCGTTGCTCCTTTCTAGCCTCCGGAGATACCGCTCTTGTGAATCGTATGATCCAACCGCAGCCAAGAGCTTCTTGATGACCGCTGCAACACCCGGTGAACCGCGCTTGACGGACCCAGTACCTCGTGTGCCATTCTCTACACATGATTCCCATTACGAGCAAAAAGAGGTATATGATCTAAACCATCTGTACTTTTTCTTGCCCAAGAATCATCCATCTGTTTTCTCCGTCGTCATTATCACCGGAAATACGCGATAAAAGGGGGCGAGAAGGAATGAAAAATGAAGATTAGGTTGCAGTTTCGGTCTAGACGGGTGACTAACTGTCCTTCGGCGGAATTTACTCAGTGTGATGGAGAAGCCATAAATGGTGTTGAATGACATCGAGGATGGGTAAAGAGGATCATGAGCGCAAGGTGTTACGCGAGAGGGAAAAAGATGGCACCAAAGGGCTGGAGAGAAACGTCAAGGATATATGAGGCAGAAGAGGCGCGTAAGAAGAGTCGTTAAGAGATGGAAGATATCAAACGTGACATTCCCCTGGGGCACAGCTACATTAAACGATGACACATTTATTTCTTTTCTTGACCACGGGAGGCTCGAGAGCAGCGACGATGGCCTGTCAGCCGACCCCGGCATCAATATGGTCCAACGCCCCAAGTAGACCCCGAAACCAAAACGCACCTCGTCAAACACGTTCTTCAAACCCTTCTGCGTCAGAGCTGAGCATTCTACATATTTGACTGCACCAAGCTCCCTCGCGAGGCGTTCTCCCAGCTCGCTCGTTACCGGTCGCTGCTTCTGTCTAGCCAGCTTCTCAATCACTTGGCTGTCGTCCCGCAGATCGACTTGCGTGCCGACGATGAGGCACGGCACGCCCGGACAATGATGATGTACCTCCGGGAACCACTTCTCCTTTACGTTTTCAAACGATGCAGGGGAGGTGACACTAAAGCAAACGAGAAAGACGTCCGTTTGCGGGTATGATAATGGACGGAGACGGTCGTAATCCTCTTGACCTATGAAACAAAACGTCCGTGTGACAGGGAACAACGGGCCGAAGAAAGTGACAAACCGGCAGTGTCAAACAGTCCGAGCGTGTACGGATCTTCCCCAATCATTACCGTCACGGCATAGTTATCAAAGACCTAGCATATAGGCTCGCATCTCCCCAGCGGGTACAACAGCGACGGGAGAGAGGACGCACAGTTGGGACATACTCGCTCGGAAATTTGTTGGTTGTGTACGATATCAAAAGACAAGTCTGTGCAGCGTCACGTTCACTCGTGTGCCCAGGCCACAATGTAGAGATGAGCCGTCACGCACCTTTCCAACGGCACCGTCTCCTACTACAACGCACTTAATAGTTTGCATGTCGTCGAGACAATTCTAGTGATGATGCGCGACTGGGTGTGACAGAGGTCAGAACAACGCAACAAGGTATACGCACGAGACCCGATTTAGAACGCTTGCATGGACACACCACTGCAGCATGACAACCACGCTGTCGAGGCTGTGCGACGCCAACAAAACGCCCTCTACCTGATGGCGCGCGGGGACCACTTAATGGACTCACCCGGTGAGATGGATCGGTTGGCAAGACGCAACTTGTCAGGCTTGAGCAAGAGCGACTAACGCAATCGCGGCGAGCACGGTTGGTTCCTGGTGTTCGGAAGAGAACCGGTGAGTGGTCGCCAGGCTGTCGGCGCCAGCAGTGACGAGAAGGAAAGAAAAAAGGGACGTACAAAGTACGGGAGAGTTGCGAGGTCGATGTTGGCGACGACGAGTGGAGGTGACCTCGACACGAAATCGCAAGGACTCGACCTACGTTCTCATCATGCGCGACATGAACCTGCCCTAAGCAGGCAAACACACACAAACATGTACCCAAAAAGACGAGACAAACCAACAGCTTGTCTATCAAGCGCAACAGTTTCGCACTACGCGTACAGATATTATAGTGTGTCATGCTCATAACGTAGCGAAAAGGATTGTGCAATACTGATACAGTGTATCCCTCCCATCGCCTCAAAGGTCCACATTACGGTGTTGTAGGTGCGTTAGCAGTATGCAAGATCCTGTATAGCTGTAAAACATGTCAAATACTGGTGTTCTGCTTCGGAATTCAGATTCACGGTCGGCCAGGATAGATATCGCCACATACAGATCATGAGTCCATTAAGGGAGGCTTCCACCAAGAGAGAACGCCACGCTTGGTGCCGGTAACAATACACGCCTGCGAGCCACGGTCGAAACACTGCAAAAATACATGCATCAGCTTAATTAGACGCCGAAGAGTCTCATGAACTCACAGCAACTGCTTGCACTTGTTCGGCTAAAAGACACGCAGTCAGCTCGTCTCACGTACCGCCGTGAAAGAATATCCACCCACATTCACTGTGATCCAGCCCGCAAATCACCTCCCCCTTCGCCTTATCCCACACCAGCAGATTGCTCTCTGTCGACCCAAACAAGACCGTTTTGCAGGCACTGGCGAATACGGCACCAAAATTCTGCCGTTGTTCACCCCAGGTGTCTCCATTCGTGGAATACACTTGCTCAATCTTTCCCCTGTGATCCGTCTGCTGAATTCCCACCAAATGAGCCCGTCCTCCTGCCTGTGACACCAATGCGTGTGTGCCCAGCCCGTTGACATCCAAGTGGTATCTGCAGCCATATCAACTGACGTTGTAGGTGAAGTAGTAATGACTCACACTTTAGCCTTGAGGAAGGCATATGCGCGCAGCGTCCCATTTGGCACTTGGCAATACCACCTTGACACATCCCATCGTTAGATCAATTCGAACAAATGCAAGAAAGTTGCATACAAAACGCCATCGCTAGTGCCGCCGATCAACGCCTCTCCGTCCTCGACAAACTGAATAGAAGTCACGTTTTGCCGCAGAATCGACCGTTGGGGTTGCCATGTGCCTGTCCCTAGCGTTCAACGGCAGTACCGTGCGTTCACAAAAATCGCTGACCTTTGATCCATATCCAAACTTTGACTCCTATCCGCGGGAATGCAACAGCAATTCTGTCACGTTTATATGCAAAACAAATCGAGTCCTCCTTGCCAGCATCCAATAACTTTGCCCACTGCCAATGGTTCTGATTCTGTATAAGCAACACGTCACTCAGGCGCTTGTACAACTCTAAAGCGGAAACGTACCGTACGCGTCCACTTGCTGATAACCCCATCCCGACCCAACGAAACGACACCCATATCATCCGACATCCAAGCGACGGCCATGATCGGTGCATTTTGTCCAAGTCGAGCCGTCTCCACTTTACTCGGCGTGTGCCATATTCGAATCGTGCGGTCGTTACATATCACAGCTAACCGCTCCCCGTCCGAACTGAACGAAACGTAATTGATCCCTGGGTCCTCGTCGCTCTTGACTTGCACAGTGTACATTGGGTCGCGACTTGGCCATGAGACCGTGCGTTTGCGTGGACGGGCATTCTCGATGTCTACATCGGCGTCAGACGTCAGCGCGCGCTTCTTGCCTTTGGAATCGTGTGATGGCGTCGAACTGCTTGACCCTATCGGTCCAAGCGATTGGGGTGTGTATTGGAGGACGGTGGAAGCCGCGGATGGAGGGACAGTAGGTCGAGGTGCTTGTATAGGGATATTTTGGGCCGAGATACTAATGGGAGAGTGCAAGGATGAGCTTCCCCAATCGTTGATTTCTGAATGTGCTTATAAAAAAACTAGATCCAGCGTGACCACGACAAGAGACTCACCATGCTTGATTTGCGGTGTCGAAGATGCAGGTTGGGAAAACAACCCAAACCTACCCTGGTCTACGGGTGCAGTCGACTTGGGAGCCGACGAACTATGCAAAAAGCCAGGCGGAGATGGTGATGAATATGGTGCAAGACCAGAAAGACCGGGCGGTGTTGTCGACGACCGGGTACTTTCTGGCGTAAGCGGTCGTACAACTGGGAGAGAACTTTTGGCGATGGGCGGTGAGACACTTATTGCGCTTGCCACCGCCGCATGTCCATTCATCTGTCTGTTGTGTGGCCAGCCATTCCCAACCACCACCTTCCTTTTGGGTCCCGGCCGCGGCGATGGCGCTCGAACACTAGATTTGGTAGGTGGGGGTGGAGGAAGCCTCGACGGACGGATATTAAGAGGATTGGAAATCGAACCAGTCGAAGTGTATGATAGCCGTGGGTCATTGGCAGACATGACAGGTTGATAGCCAGGTTTCACAACACTAGGGCTGGATACACTGGGATATCCCATGGTGGAGTCAGATGATCTAGGTGGTAGTGAAAAGAAAGCTGTTTGTCGAGGGGATTGGGTTGGGGTTGAGAACGACTGGCTCAGAGGTGGAGGCAATCTGTTATCTGGGACTATCAACTTCAATGGCTGCGAGACTGGAGATGCCTTGGGCGGTGGGAGGCTTTCGGATGCAGTCGGCTCTGTCTTGACGGGTAGTTGCTCAACCTGGCTGGGCTACTCGACACCGCCATCAATACAATTCAACGGAACGCGGTCATCTAACTTACCGCCTTATCAGAAAGACTCAAGGGGTCCGTGGAATCCTTCCTGGTAGTCAAAGAGTCCTTTTCTCCCACAAACTCCGTAATAAACCCACCCGAGACGAATGGATTCTTGACAAGTGTGCGCTTGGGTAAAGTCGATAAGACAGAAGGAGGGGCCTCATGGTTCTCAGTTACGGACTCGGCTGTAAAAGGTGCTGAGGTGGTCGCTACGGTCGACGCAGGGGATGTTACTACCGTCTGAGCTGATGGCGGCACTGGCGTTTGCGCGGAAACGTGGGATTTTATGGGCGCTACGGGAAGCACGAGAGGCGAGGGAGCGCGCGCGCGGCGAGAAGCGGCGCCTGTGATAAATCCCGGGATATCATCAGAGGAGGCGGAGGACTGTGATGATGGCGACGACTGGAGATCCATGTCGACTGTCTCGGAGGATACAGGGCTGATCTGCGACGTCCTGCTAGCGGCATCCTCGATGTGGATCCACGGCGCTTCCGGCTTCTCCACAGGCGCTTGCTGCGTGGTAGATGCTGTAGACAACGTTTTACCTAGTGTGGCAGTGGTTGGCTTCGTGGGCGTGGCTAGGACCTCGAAGGGGGATGAACTGCACGCATCGATAGGTGATTGGATAGGTGATTGGGGAGGAGTGCTAGGCGACGAGCCTATGCTCATCGGGGACAGACTCCGCGACCGATCATCATGCGGTATCTACAGTGGCTGAGAGTGTGTTCTATAGTGGTATACAGTGTGCTTACCAGACGATCATCAGGCGGGAGAATCGGTTTTGGTGAAGTGTCTGGCTCTGTTGACTGCACAGGTTCCTTCACGGGGATTGATGGCTCTCCAGGTGATTCATGAGTGCGAAGTGGTAATTTCTCCTGCACGGGGATGGTGGGCGGGACTACTTGGACAGCACTCACAGACCATGCCGGCTGGACTTGGACGCCGACCGAGACATGTGTAGGTGGCGGTGGGATGAAGGTATCTAAGAGCGACATACCGAACGCTCGTATGGAAGGGGTGTAGGGGGAGGGGGTATGCTCACCTTGGGCCGGGCTCACCTGCTTTGTCCACGTTCTCCGCATCTTTGGCGGAATAACATGAGAAACGGGAGGGTCAGAGAAGGTATCATCATGAACGATCTGTTTTTCGACCTCTTCCTCTTCGTCTGAATTTGAGTCGTGGATGGTGGAGAGGTCACCTTCGAAGATGACGGCCTGGTCTGTGAAAGAGCCGTCGTCGGAGGCTACGGTGAGGAGAATTTCCTTGCCGGGCTTGACCTCGATCCTCTTCTGGGCAAAAAGACTGAAGTAGGCGACGGGGCCTCTACCAGGAGGGTAGGAAGGGTCTTCTGATATCTCTACGCGTTTCAGGACGACGTGAGCCTTCTGACTTGCGCCATGGCGTCGAAAGCGAAGTCCCCCCTTTACGCCGAGGACGGAGGTGACGGAGGGGGGCTGAACTCGCGTTGACGACTCGCTGTTGGAGTCATCCATTACAGACCTTTTTGACTTTGGCCTCGCGCGTATTTGAGAAAGCGTCGGCCAGCGAATGCACGACTTGTGAGTTGACTCTGTCCGCTCCATGGCTAGGAAATCACGTGAACCGTGGGAATACACATCACAGCCACCCATGCTCCATTGTCGCTGTCAATTCGGTTCGCTCTTTCGGACAAGATCTCAGCGTCAAAGGCGGGTACTCAGCCTGAGTTCGGGCCCTTTGCTCGCCCAGCACGGCTAACCGTGGAATCCAACAAACTCTGCTTGACAGGACTCTTTTCTTGGTCTGCTGTCTCGTTTATCCGCGGCGCGTTAGATGTCCCTGTACATTGTGAGTCTACAAGTGTGAACTAGCAAGGTACTGCCCCGACCCTCAATCGGCTTCAACGTTGTCGGTGGAGTAGCGAGTTAGTCACGTGTTAAGGCTGTTGGACAACAAAGCAAAACAACGCCGAAGGAAGGATTGACGTGGAAGTATTGCCACCTCACCAACCATGTTTCTAAGGTCAGCGCTGGTTTCTTGTCTCGCTCTCCTGGCCAGCGTTCTTGCAAAGTCCAGCTCAGGCGACAAAGTCCTCGTCCTCCTCGACCCTTCCCTAGACAAGGAAAACTATTCCATCTTCTTCAATGGCCTTGAGAGTGAGTCGCGACCTTCCATTGTCTGATTCTCGTCACTCACGTGCACTGGCAGAACGAGGGTACGACCTGACGTTCCGCGCACCAAAGGATGCGAGTCCTGCCATCGCCGCGTACGACGTACCCAACTACGACCATGTCATGCTCTTCACCCCAGACACCAAATGTGAGTCTCCGACAACATATCCTCGCGCCCTTGGCTAACCCACTCCGCAGCGTACGCTTCAGACATCACACCACAATCCTTGGTCGGCCTCCTCTCAGAAAACACAAACCTCCTCATCACGCTCTCTCCAAAACAAACCCCACTTTCCTCCCTCGCTACCGAATTCTCCCTCATCCCTCCTCCCCCAGGGACACCTCTCGTCTCACACCACCCCAAACGCGAGGAACCTGCGACACTCATCCCCGTGGAAGTCACAAAATCGCCCATCCTCACTGCAGGCACCGCCCCCGTCTGGTTCTCCGGTGCCCCACACGCGCTCGGAAACAGCCCCTACCTCGTCCCCATTCTCCGCGCACCCGCGACGAGCTTCGCAGCTGACTCCACCGACGATGCCGGTGCCAGCGCTATCGTTGAGGCCACAGAGAGGAATGGGGAGGGTCTTTGGGCCGGCAGTCAGCTCGGCCTCGTGACAGGCTTCCAGACGACTAAGAACTCACGCGTCGTCTTCGCGGGCAGCGTCGAGCTCTTTAGCGACGAGTACGCAAGGAAGGCGCTCCCCGATGGTATACCGTCCGGAAACGCCCAGTTCGTGAGGGACGTCGCCGCTTGGGCGTTCCAGGAGACGCAGGTACTCCGCATCGACCGCACGGAGCACCACCGCGCCAACGAGACCGACGCTCCGGAGATGTACACTATCAATGACCAGATCGTACGGCGGCGACGTTTGTTGTGTGGACGAATCGCTCACGTTTCGTGTGCATTATAGGTTTACACAGCGTACATTTCGGCGTACGACCCTCGGACTTCCAGCTGGAAGCCATACGACGGTCTCACGGATTTACAGCTCGAGTTCACCATGCTTGACCCTCACGTGCGCACCGCATTACTCCCCGTCGCCGGTGAGCCCGGGAAATACGAGGTCCAGTTCCGTGCACCAGACAGACACGGCGTCTTCAAGTTCGTTGTTGGTTGGCGCAGACAAGGGTGAGCGTCCTCTACATTCTTTATCGCCGGGGATGACACGCTGAATCACTTGCCGTAGCTACTCGTTCTTGCACACGGCGACGATCGTACCTGTTGTTCCACCCAGGCATGACGAGTATCCCCGCTTCTTGAGCGCCGCATGGCCGTACTACGCGGGCGCTATCAGCACCAGCGTCGGATTCTTCGTTTTTTCCGCTCTCTGGCTTGCAGGTGACGTGAAAGGTGAGAGAAAGAACTTGAAGAACGCAAAATCCGAATAAGCGACCATCAGAACGGTGGCATAGTCACCGAAAATTCGCGTTTGCCCTATGGTAGTGCATATGCCCTAGAACCTTGCACACATACCTGTGTTAGACACCAGTACTTTATCCGTCCACGTTGTCCGACCAACCAAACCACGTCGATGCGGCTTCTGTCTAAGAGTCTATATGTAGAGCATATACATGAAAGATCTACGACGAAGCGTGCGTGCGAAACCGAGTGGGCGAAATAGGAACACCAACTATGAATTGGACTTTTTGAAGACCTTGGCCAAGTTTTCCCAGACGACGTTCGGGCTCTGCGCACCGTCGATGGGAACCCAGAGGCCTTGTTGGCGGTAATAGTCAACAACGGGCCCAGTTTGCTTGTGGTACGTAGTAAGACGCTTCGTTAGCGTTTCCACATTGTCGTCGGAGCGCTGGATCAGTGGTTCGCCCGTGGCATCGTCCGTGAAGGGTTTCTTGGGAGGGCTATGCAGTCCCACTGAGAAAAACGCGCTTAGTCATGGAGAGGAGGGTACGCACTTGAATTCTTTGTGGTAAGTCCTGCCACTAGCCGGGTGAATGAGACGGCCCGTGATGCGCGAGATGAGGAGCTGGTCATCGATCTGGAGCTGTACGACATTGTCCAGTTTCTCCTTGCGGCTCTCGAGCATCGCATCGAGCTTCTCCGCCTGGGGAATCGTACGCGGGAACCCATCAAGCACGAACCTGGACGTGCGCGCGTCAGAACGCGAAAACGTAAACGAAACCGGCCTCACCCGTTCTTGCAAGCCTTGTTGTTCTCCAACTGGTCCTTGATCATCCCGACCATGATATCGTCGCCGACGAGTCCACCAGCGTCCATGACTTTCTTGGCTTGCCGACCGAGCTCGGTCTTTTGGGCGATTTGCTCGCGAAGCATGTCGCCCGTCGCGAGATGGCAGACGCAAAACTCGTCGCGTATCCGAGGGGCTTGTGTACCCTTGCCTGCGTCACCGAAACAAGCGGCGCGTCAGCGTTTCGAGCCCCGCGTAGCGTGGAGAGATGGTAGGGGCGGGGTGGCACGTACCGGAGCCGGGAGGACCAACGAGGATGGTGCGGAGCTGTTGTGCTGGGGTCTTGGACCCTTGCACAGCATGCTTTGCTCTCTCCTCGAGGGCGTGAATCTTTTCGTTCAGCTGCGTGACGAGGCCCTTGAGGTACTCGAGCTCGTCGGAAGGTGCCATTTTGTGTCAGCGGGGAAAGGTGGAAGGAAGAGGAGAACCACGTCGTTGGACACTTGGAAGTGTGAACGCCTCCGGGTAGTTCGGCAGAGTTGGCGGGATTAAAGCGGAGATGGTCGTCGGACTAGGATCGGCCGCGTGGGACTGGCCGCGTGAGTGGCCACTTCCAAGATCAGTGTTACGGTGGTCATCGTCTGGTCAAAAGTTGAAGATATTGGATAGGGCGAACTCGAAACCAGCGCGAAATGCGTAGAGCGTATAACTCACATGACCTAGACTCTTATATGGACCTACAATACTA